>JBCFYV010002056.1:0-43195 GCA_039000515.1 Timema cristinae
AAACTGAATTTAGCTTACATCGTTAATTTTGAAGCGTTCGCCTGTTCAGGCGAATTCCAACGCCAGCCCAAGAGTGGCTCACACTTCACCTGGTTGGTCTTTTATATGCACAAAACACGGCTTGCAGAACATAGTCAAGGGGGGGACCAAAGAACGTAGACAGGGTGGAGAAGGTTTTAGGAGCCTCACGGATCTAGTAGAAGCCCGCTCGTAAACTTGGTGGAGTGTTACTTCTTTTCTTCTTATGGTCTTTGGGCAAGCAGAAACGGCGTGACGTATTCTAGTTGACGCGCCTCAGTCTTACAAGGAAGGTCTTGACGGCCAGGTGTGTGTTGATAAGTGGCTCGCAGTGTTTACATGAGCATGGCCGCTGACGTCTTGTAGAATTGGGTAAGTTTACAATTCCTAGTATTGTAACTTTAGCTAGCGGCTAATGTTACATAATAAAGTAAAGTCAGAAAGGAATGTAGACAGAATGGAGGTCATGACACGGGCCTAAAAGACAAATATGAGGAGACTGTAACGCAGTTAAGCAATCGGATTGCGGAATTAACTGTAAGAATGAGAAAGGCTGAAGTTTCTGGTAGTCGTAAGTTAAGTGGGACTGAAGGTCTGGAATCGATACCAAGAAGTTTAAGTGAAGTAACCATGTCTCTAATCCTCAAATACAATGGTAAAATGGGGAGCATCTCTGCAGCCCAGTACATAAAAAAATAGATAGAGCACTAAAGGGCGGGCATTTTGTTGAACAACAAAAAATCGAGGTGCTGATGGTAAATTTGGAAGGTGAAGCCTGGGCCTGGGCGAGTAGTTTGGAAGGAGAGTGTGAGACGTATGAAGTGGCAAAGGAGGTGTTCTTAAAAAAGTATTGGTCTCAGGAGACACAGGACGACTTCCTCCAGTACATTTTCAACGGAAAATACCATCCCAAATTAGGCTCGATGGGTGAATATTTCCGCCAGCTGGTGACTCAAACTGAGTATCTAGAATATCCTATGGGAGTGCATAGGTTTATGGGACATCTAGCTCGCCATTTCCGTCCAAATGTGCAAGATGCCTTGATGATTGCGAATAGGGGAAGTTTGAAGGGCATGGAGGAAGTGCTAGTAGGGTTCGACAATAGGTGGGAAAGATATAGGAAGGTAGAACAGCGTAGTATGCAGAGCAGAGAGAGTGTTGACAGATCTCGACAAGGACCATTTCCACCACACCATGGAGAGGAGAGGTTCAGAACAGGAACAATGGGAACCAACCTTCCATTTATAATCCAGAACCAGGCAGATCCAATCAGTCACAGCAACCTCTGCCACAGAGGGAGAGAGAGTATAGGTCTAGGAATCAACACAACCTTTCTAGGGCATATAACCAAGGACATAGAAATGAGAATGGGCCAAACCAAAGAAATGACAACCCTAACCTAGCACAAACTCATTGGGTGAGAGCGCAAAATCTGCAACCTGAGACAATAAACCGTATGCATTTGGATGCAGGTGTTAGAGAGTCGGAAAACTTGTAGGCCAATTATGCAATGGTCCGGGCATGGGAGGTAGTATGAATAAGAGACGGACGGTGGAGCAGTTAACCCACTTAGAGTATATGAACCAATATGTAATATTACAAGGCAGTCCCAAGGAAGATTTGTTACACGAGGGAAATAATAAATTTGAGTTCAGTAAAGTTATATCGCCAGAGATACACGGAAGAGTAGGCGATTTTGTAGTAGAGTTATTGATAGATACTGGCTCGGAAATAACTGCATTATCTCAAGAGTATTATGAGCTAATAAAAGAAAATAATCCAGAGATGAAAATTCCTGTATTGCCTATGAGTAATATCGTGATAGTGGGGGCTACTGATTTGAAGAATAAAAAAGCAAAAACTCAAGTGTTACTTGATGTAAAAACTGACATACAAAACTATAAATATTATTTTCCTGGTTGTGGAAGGGTTAAATGTTCCAGCTATTTTGGGATCAGATTGGATGACAGGGTTTAGTGTGAGGATAGACTACTCTAAAAGACAGGTAGTGATTGATAGGCAGAAAATGAACATAGTTGTCCCTTTTGTGGAGAGATTAGAATCCAAGATGATGAAGCTGCAAATAGAAAGAGAAAAGGAGGTAGCTATTGAAGAGGAAGGGGAAGTAGGAGTGAGACAGGTGTCCACCAGTGGACCTAGTATACCTTGGGAAAAGATTGAAGAAAAGATTCAGATGGCAGTGATTAAAGAGGAACAATGGGAAAATTATTAGACATAATGTGGGAGAATCAGTTGATATTTTCTGAGAAACCAGGACGGAATAAGTTTTACCAATGTGAACATTTGGTTTATGTTGGGAGGTCAAGTCTCACCACTGTTGACGGGAGACGCAGTTATCACAATGCTGTTGAGTATATGAGGAAGATGCTTGTGTGGAGGTGGGTTTTGGTGGCTGTGGAAATGATGTTTATGACCTGAGGAACAATGGTTCTACAATGATATACTACTTATAATCTACAATACTCAATGATACGTCTATGATACCATAGTAATTCAATACTTCTTTAACCCACTACGTATATATGATTACATGATACTTAATACAAAAATGCGTCGAAGAAGACCTGGGAGGTGGATGTTGGATCTCAGTGTGGCGTAGAGTGCAGTGCTCTAGGGTCATATAATACTTGATCCCGTGAGATAGTTGTGAAACAGGTGGTGGACAGCCACGCTCTCCTGGAAAGTATATTAGATGGGTGATTTGAGGTTTGAAAATTTAGTTTTTTATGTATACATAGATATGGTAGAAGAAAAGTATGCAAGTGGAAGTGTTCGTAAATCCAATGTTATTGATATTATAAAGTTTTCGTATGTATATAAGAAGTACCATTATTAACTATGTTGTAAAGTTTGTGTTGTAGAGATGATAAGTTTTAGTTCATATTAATTATAAGTGATTGCCATTACTTAGTAGTATATTTATGGAGTAACTGTTTCTGTGTTTCAATTATGAAGCTCTCTTATTAAGTAATTTAAGCAATTTTCAGATTAGATATGTTTACTCGCTTGGCCAGAGAGGTTATCTGAGGTTGGACATTGCTGCGTGTGTCCTTCCCCCAGATAAGGAAGGTAACTGTAATGTATGCTTTTGTAAACGATTAGATATTGTTTATTCTCCCTATATCAACTAATGAATATGCTTAACACATTTATTAGTTTATCTTTGTTTAAAACACATTGTGTTTGATATTTGAATCCAGCGGGAGGATTTCAATCTCCGCTAGAATGCGTGGAAGAGATGTTTTCTCTGTCGCGCATGCGCATCCTTTGTTCGTAGTTTGTTTTGTTTTGTTTGTGTACGCGTCCCTGACGCCAAGCCAGCCTGGTCTCGAGAAATACAACCTTATGTGGAAATTATTAGTTAATAAAAAGAAATGCTTGGATGGCCGTGTGTATTTTTTCTTTTCGGAGTTCTACTTCTAACTTCACATTACACATCAATCTTGAACAAAGTAGTGTACTTGTTTCGTTTACTACATGCCAAAATACCCAGATACTATTGCTGAAATCTCTTCTTCAATTCATTTCTTAGATTTAACAAATGACGGTTTCATCTGGTCATACTTTTAACATCCAAAGCATCACATTCTGGAACTCCCATTTCCTTTATTTCTTGTAGAAAACAAGCCGGGATGAGAGGACTTAAATCATCACAATCTTCTGTCAGGTATGTCAGTGGCCTAGAGTTAATTGCAGCTTCTATACTACAGAGAAGAGTAAGCATTTCTTGGAAAGTTAGGAAAGCTTTGCCTAAAACTCGCTTCAAAAGTTCTTTTATTACTCTTATTAACCTTTCCCAGAAGCCTCCCCACCATGGAGCACTAGGGGGTTAAATTTCCAAGTGATACGTTCAACCGAGCTATGTTTAGAAGTCTTTTCCCAATCAAATGTTTAAACGTGTTATTGGCACCAGTGAAATTGTTGCCATTGTCAGAATAAATAACAGAAGGACGCCCTCTTAGAACTACAAAACGCTGGAAAACTTGAAGGAAAGCTTCGGTGGAGAGAGAAGTAATCAAATCCAGATGTATTGCTTGGTAGACAGCACAAGTGAAAACTACAATCCATGCTTTACACTCATCTCTCAGAAACAGAGGACCCGCCAAGTCAATCCCTATTACTTCAAACACAGATGCTTCTCTTATTCGGTTGAGGGGTAAAGGAGTTTGGGGCCCACCTCCGCATGTTTTCTCTTAAGCCTCCGGCATCTGAAACAATGACATAACTTTTCTCACAGTTCTCTTCCCACCAATAATCCAAAAATATTGTCTTTGGTGATTATGAAGAAGTTGCACACCGGTGTGATTTTGTTTCACATGCTCTTCCATGATGAGAAGGGAAACAACAACAGGGTGCGCTGGTAGAATCATAAGGGATCTTAACATCTTCAAATCTTCTCTAAGGAATAATCTTGTGTTAAATCTGAAGACAACGTATTCCACAAAAAGATTTTGCGAGGATTGTCGACTATAGTAAGAGAATTCACTGGAGTTTTCTTCATTTCTTCAGATATGTCTTTTTCTTCATAGACAGGTTCTGCTAGAGGCCAACAGTTTGGTTATTCGTGTAACCAGGCAGTGCCCTCCCACCATTGGGAATCCACCAGTTGAGAAACAGAACATCCAGGTGATGGCAAATCAGTTGGGTTCATTGAACTACTGGGATCGGTCAAGTTCCTGATCTCATTCACCCGATTTCTTACAAAAAAAGACCAATTATCATTCATACAAATCCAAGCCAGCACTGTAGAAGAATCCGATAGTTAAAAAACATCACGAACCTTCAAACAAGTAGATTCCAGCACAACTTTTAGCAACCTCGACCAACTGTAGCTGCTAACAATTCTAATATAGGGATAAATATTTTCTGAGAGGGGATACGCTAGATCTTCCATCACATAACTGCACACTTATGTGATGATCTCTGGATTCACATCTAATGAAAACAACTGCAAGCATGTAAACTGGAGTCACAGAATAGAAAATTCTTTTCGCAATAGAGAAAATTTTCCTTTTTATAGCTTCTCAACATTACACCTATTCAACCAGTCCACATTCAGAAGCAACATATAATCTTTCCGATCCCACAAGACTGAAGAGAGAGGTGTTGATTTTGCCTCATCTTGCGTGAATTGCCATCCTCTCAAATTAAATCTGCCTTCAGATAAGACTTCACTAGATTTCTGAATAAACTGATCTACTTCAAATTCACCGTCAATGCTCCTGACAACGTTGTTTACATAGAAGCTCTGTAGAAATCTCTTAATGATAAGGGGATTGAAATGGGGGTTAGTAAATATTTACTCAAATGATTCTCCAAAACTGCCACCAAGAGGAAGGGACTACAGATTAAGCCAAATACACTCTTACATGTCTGAAGATATTATAGATATGCTCAGCTTCATTCCACCACATAAAACAGAGATATTTCCTATCTTCTTCATGGATAATTATCTGAAGAAAAGATTTTCCAATATCTGTAGTTTACAAACGTCTCCAAGCAACGTAAAACAATGTTTACCAATGCCAATATGAGTTCTGTGTCTAACAGTTTTATTGATTTGATGTAATTAACTTTCAATTTCTGAACCGACTGATTATATATTTATGAGGTAATAGCGAAATATTTTACCAATTTTCCCAAGATGGCATATTCATACCTTCATGGTTCTTATACATACCACAATAAACATGAAACCGACGGCTTTACATTCCTCCGACGGAAGATGTGCAAGGTATTTAGTTTAGTTTATAGTCTATTGGCTTCGATTTGACACTCATTAAACTACGATGCTAATAAGAAGCTTCATTGTAACAATAATTTAAATACAACAGAAAGTCGATAATTTGGATTAATTGCGGAGTGACCCAGTCCAGATTAAATACAGTCTGTTTATTTGATAAAAAAAAAAAAGCATTGACGGGATATTTAAGAAAACTCATCGTTAAAGTAGAAACATTTTTACTTAATTTAATTTAAGAATCTAAATGGTTTTTTGTTGCTAAATATCACAAATCCTAAAGCAATATCTTAAGGTGTGGCAGAAGGGAGCGCCAGTATTTTTACAGTTTTTATAAAATTTGAAATTTCTTGATCAAAATAAATAAAATATTTCTCCAGTAGCAATATAGAGTTTAGTTTTCTACATATACCAATATTAACAGATCTTGAATATCTGTCAGGGATGTCTTGTAATTTTGTCAAAACCATTTAAATAAAGAGAAAAAGTTTTGACAAAATTTCAAGACACCCCTGAGAGATATTCAAGATATCTTGATAATAGTATGTGTAGAAAACTAAACTCTATGTTGCTACTGGAGAAATATTTTATTTAATTTGCCAAGAAATTTCAATTATATAAAAACTGTAAAAATACTTGCGCTCCCTTTAGTCGCACATTAAGGCAAAAATCTATCAACGAAAAAAAGTCTCATTATTTTTACCAACAGCGGTTGAGGTGCGTTTTGGACGGTCATGTTTCGGATATTGATACCACTATGGTTATTTTTATAAATAATTTTTTATCTTGGCAATATGGACTATCAACGATGCGGATTTCTTAAATCCAAATTGTCGACACACAACTGTATATAAACTTGTTGGAGAAAACTGGCAATGTTTATCAACCTTTTTTCCCCCCAAAAGGTCTTGGTATCCGTTTATATTACACGCATATATTAAGTTCTTTAATAAAATAGGAATGAGGATTGCATAGTTTTAAATTGAATGTACACGCATTTGTGATGAAGTGGAGTGGAAAATAATTTAGGGGAAGAAAACTCACCTATTTGATCGGAAATTAAACCCAGATCGCCTACAGTGTTACTTGACAGTAACACGTTTAACCATACGCTGGTAGACGATACCATATCATAGTCAGAAGTAGTTATTTACTTTTCGAGAAACTTCATGAGTACAAGATCAGTGTATTATAAATATAACTAACTATTGTAATTAATATTTTAGAGATAATTTGTACTGCAAGCTAAGAGTGAAATAAAATGCAACTGTTGAAGTACGTACCAGTAATTTAATTTTATTTTTAGATTAATATGGAAGTTAATAGTAAACATGCTGAGCTGATTGAGAGAACAATAACCTCTTTGGTAATAATTACTGCGTTGGTTGAGTAAGTCATGTAGGGACGACAATTTTGCGGGAGGTAAATCAATATCGTAATAAGAATACATATATAAATAACATTATTAATAATCATACACATAGACCTCATGGTTCTTGAAGAAGAGTGTGTATGCTACCATATAGGGCTCATGGTTCTCCAACTCGACAACTCTGCGTGGGACCACAGTCTGGAAATCTGCAGCTTCGCCCATGCTTCCATCGGAATTTTGGGGAAGAAACATTTGCACGCCGGCACATAGGGCTCACGGTTTGGGGTATCCCCTGGCTGGGGTGGAGTCACATCATGAGTTAGCTGAATTAACAGTCCTTTAACTCCCATTGGTAGAGTGTGTTCCTATGAGTTGCAAGAGGCATGCCAGTCATTATGTTCTGAAACAAATAAAATTATTCATATATAAATGGTACTGACATAAGATATTTACGGTAAGTTTAGAAATTTTAGTAATAGAGACTTTCAATAACCTCTACTAACCATAATACTACATTAAATCAAATTTAAATTAGTTAAAAAACACACCTGAACATGGGAATTGAGCTCGAGACATTTGGCTTTGGGAACCTAGGCTCTTCCACCGAGCTATCTAGGATTTATCCGATGTTTCGGCTCGTTATTCACTTATAGTTGAAGGTTGAGTCTGTGATGGACGTGTGGAACAGTCAGATACATATTAGTGACCAATAATATGCAATTTATCATACCTGAGTCATCTGACTCTTGGGAGAACAGTTATGCAGCTAAGTATGCAATACAAGATTTTGATTTCAACGTTAAATGCTAATGAATACCAACGCACATCACAAACTCAGTGTTAAATTACCAGTCAAATAAGAACTCTGAACACTAGACCAATCCTGGTTAGCTAAATGGTATAGCATTAGCGCACTAAGATAAAAGTCCCAGCCTCGATTATTGTGCATGTACTATTTTTCATCTAAATTAAATTAATTGAACAATAACCCCTTCAATACGGACAGTGACTTAATTATAATGATTTTCACCTTGTCTGTAGATATTAATATACAGGTTATCTCAAATGTATTGAATCAAATAGCATGTAACTAGGTACATTTAAGTAAGCAACTGTACCACCTTCTAGTTTCCCAACCTCTACATATTTGTAGCCGATCATATTGTTCCCGGCAGCTCTAGACAGTTCCTTAAACCACCTGGAAAGTATCAGGGTCAGGAGGAAGATAATAAATATTTCGGTCAGGCTCATAATGACAATATTACGTTTTTAATCAGAAAATCTTAGTACAAGGTAGTCAACTAAATATATCAATGAAGTTATGGTTTATTTCAGTCATTTCCGGGGAAACGAACCTGCTTTATTGGGTCAATTATAAAAATAATTTTATTGTTGATGTTATTAAATCATATATTAGATTTATTTTAACTCTAAATAAAACTCGTAATATAACATTGTTAGAATATTAATTTATAGATATAGTCCTGCAAGCAAGTAACTATAAATAAATCAAATATAATATTTTGATATTATATCAAAATTTGTATGGATTTATTAAAATTGTAATATTAAAACTAACATAATTTTTTGATTCGATGATTTGATCTCAGTATTGTAATCGTCTAGTTATCTTTTGTTCAATCTAAACCCTAAATATAGACTGTATTATTATCGTAGCACATATCGATGGTCACGCAGAAAAGACATTAAGATCGTTTAGCTTGGTTTGCCGATGATGGGCCGTTTCGAGCTAGAAATCCGGACTGGTATATTGAGTGTTTTTACATAAATTGTCTTCTAATTATCGCCATCCTTACAATAGCGTTCATTATACACAAGTCGTGGTATGAATTGCGAAACTAACAAAGATTAAAGCAGCACACATAGCACAATAAAACCAATCACTTATCCAGTAATGTTATTTCAAGTGTACAAGACCCGAAATTACTAACATCTTCCTTTAGACCAGAGGTCAACAACCAGTGTACGTAGTTCCACAAAATTATAATAAGTGTTTGGATTAATAACGAACTTGATATCCGAGTTAAATGATTTAGTTCACTTTCTATCAATAATCTTTTTAATGTTATTGTTTAATTATTCATTCTAAAATATTATTTTTTAAGGGCTGTACTATATAATTGATTATTAAAGTGATGGGTTGTTGTTGAAGCTTTAGTTCTACCAATCATAAAAATTAAATTTGCTTTAACAATCTCTGAGGTGGTTTTTAGGAATATTATTTTGTCTGTTTTAATTGATTGATTTCTTGTTTATAAAATTTATTTTTGAATATATTAATTCCTTGGAATATTTTTATTTTATATTGTGTAATTTAGTTTAGAAGTATACCAATCAATTTAATTGTTGTTTTATTAAAGTCCCTTACATATATTATACAGTTCATATTTCTCCTTAATACAAGTAAAAGAATATAACTAAAATCAGGTGGGTGTATCCTAAGACACTGCTATGTCTCTGATGAGTAAAAAATAAGACACTGATATGCCTCTAATGAGTATAGCCTAATACGCTGCTATAGCTGCGTAGTGAATAGCTTAAGACACTCTTATGTCTTAGGTAGGTACATATTATATTGTTGCATAATTGACGAAGTTTCATGAATCATTAAATACGATGCATCACAGTGTACACCGTGGGGGAAGATATACCGTGTTTGACGTTATATTGTGACGAACGATATACCATAGAGGACGATCGTGATGGATGGTATACCGTGTTTGACGTTATACCGAGGAGAACGAAATTAGATCGCTAATGACGTCTCAGCTTCATTCTTCATCGCCTAGAATTTTCTTCTTTCCTTCAGGTCATCAAATATTTGAATCCTTTTTCCTAATCTTCTCTTTCCTTCTACCTTGCCCTTTATAACGTCATGTAGAAGAGAGCTAAGGATATATACTATGTACAATATAAATATAGTATGGTTTTAAAATAAATATTTTTCCAAATAACGGGCAATCTTAAATAAAATATATGTTTTTAATCCATGAAGATGCCCGCTATTGAGAAATGAGTGTCTTCCTCTTGGTGTCTGTTACTCTCTACAGAAATTAACACTACACCGAACACCGACTACGCCAGCCATTTTGTTTCAAGAGGGCGAGTACAATACGTCTAAACATGGCCTTTTCCTCAACAGAAGCTTATCGGAATTTCATAAAACAAATCCAGTTCAATTTTGTTGAATTTTACATTCATTCAACACCATGACACTTCTCCCATTAATGAAATCCAAATCACCTAATAAAACAACTAACTGTGGACTATGACTCTAGATACGAAAAGGATTTTATATTCGGATATATACAAAGACATCTTGTCACTAAATATGTAGTATCTAAACATTTTTTTTAAAGGTTTTTGTAGATTTTATTAATACAATGCAAGCTTTAAATTAACAATATATTATGTAAGTAGTTAACTTTAATATCAATAGTATTGTTGTTTAAAAGCAACCAGAAATAGGCCTAATATAGTTTAATTGATATGTTATATGAAACAAGTGTCTACCATTTTCAGTATATATTAAAAACAAAGTAGTATTGACTTTGAAAGTGAATACCTCATATGGATTGGTCAAAGAAAGCGCAAAAGATAACGTTAATGATGATGTCACAGTCTTGGCTTGGAGCGTAGCGATAGAAATTTCAGAAGCAATATTACTACAAATAAAAATTCACACAGATAAGACAAAATAATTTTGACCTGACTGGGATTCCAACAGACAAAAATACCAGAGATGGTTAGTCAACACATTGAGTGGAGTGAGGTATATCTCCTTAGGGGCCATCGCCACAGCATGGAGCCAATGATTTAATACAATTTATTTCAGAGACAAACAATAATAATACATATCTTGTAATAGGTTTAAAAATTCTTAAAAAACTTTATGTGATTTTTTAAATTTCTTTACATATTTAAGAATTGTTGTTGGCCATTTTTAAGGATAATTTTTTTTTAATTAGTACTTGGTTTGAAATATTTTTTTTAAATATTATGTTTTACATTTTTCTTGACTTCATGGACTAAACAGACTTGTATAAATTTAGAACATTTTTTTGGATTTTACTTTGACTACACACTGAAAACTAAACTAAAATAATTTACAAATGCTGTATTACCTTGATTTACGATAAAAAGATCTCAAAATAATTTTAAAAGTGGTATTTAAAAATGTATTAATTATCTTGAATTTCTGTGGTTAGGGGAGGTATGTTGTTTCATATTTTCTAATGTGGCTGGTACATCTTGATAGAATTTGTATTTAATACCCTCCCCCCCCCTCCAAAATAAAATAATTTAATTCAATTCTGGTGAATGGGCGGCCAAAGGAACTGACGCGTATCTTCCCATCCACTAATAAATCCAGTATTTGTCCAATATTTCTCGAGATTTATGTGAATAGTGCACTAGACAAACATCGCACTGATACCACATGTGCATTCTTTGTTCTTAAGTACAGTATAGATTGGAGAAATACCACCTGTATCAAATTGGGCCACCACTTTCTCCAAATTAATTAAAATACATACATTCGTTTGTGATACGTGTGTGTTTAAATGTTCCCAAAATTCAACGTTTGTACTATTAAATTAATCAAATTATTACAATTTCAATGTGGTGGGCCAACATGATTTCAAGTTAGTCTCCCATTTGTTTTCAAACATCCAGAGTTGCATTGGGGCCGGAACGTCGTTCCAGTACTTATTTTTGAGCCAGAACGACGTTCCCCTTCTTTTTCTAGTAATTGAATGGTTATTAGTTTCTTATTGATTACAGCAGCTCTTGCCTCCCTCAACTATTCATTCCATGTTTTAAAATAAGATTAGCCGGTGTATTGCATTGGAATTTACAACCACATATTCCAGTTCTAGTACATACGTCTGATACAATAGGCATATAGTAGATGGTTACGCCTTTTCCATTTTCTAATTGTGTGCACACTTTTGCATTTTGGAGTTGTTTCCATCGTATTTGGAATTTAATATAATCTCATATATCTCATATAATCTCTCAGTAGCCAGTTGCTTCGCGTGTCAATCACTGTCATTAATTGATTTAAATTTTAAACCCATAGTTTAGCCTAATAAACAAAAATTAACAAGAAACATGAATAAACGATGAAATTTTCTTTCTTCAAATTTACTAATTACTTTATAATTTACTCTCAAATTTTAAAGGAGTTTTACTTTAGAGCATTCCGAGGGGTAGCCTCCCCCGACACGGTTCCGTGAGAGCGCCGGCACCCCTCCAAACACCCGAGAACATCCTGGATCCACCCCTGTTTACGATGGCACATTTAAACCATGATGTGGCCTGAGAAAAAAAGAGAAGAGGAAAAACAAAAATATAATAAACGTTCTACTACATTTGATCAACATGCCGTCTACCCCTTCCTTGCCTAAATATGCCAAAATAACACAAATAACGTGGTAAAAATTAGTAAAAACTGTACAATTGCACACACACATTGAAATTATCTCTATTCCTATTTACTTTTGTTGGTTGAAGTACCATAAACCTCAATAAATTGGATTAAATATATTTTCTCTTTTGTTTAACAACACTGGTGTGATTATTTATTTTGTTAAAATCGTAAATTAATCAAAGCGATCGTAAAATCGTATAACTTATTTTCTTGTACATCAAATAAGATTGTTTTGGGAATTTTTCAGTTATTTCTGCCTACGCCATTATATTAGTAATATTAAATAGCAAGGATGGTTATTAATACGGAATGTTTGTTTGTTGTTATGGATTTATTTTGGTTGTAAAACTAAACAGATATATACATGTAACACATTGAACATGGCGGGTACACATATCAAACACCCGCCCAAGAGGGGCTCTTATTCGTTGGTAGACATTTAACATTTATAGCACTGAACAATATTACATGTAGAGCCATGATGGGCTGATAATAGAATTACAATAGATTTAGAGGCAGGAAAATAATATAAAAAGCTACCGTATCGCGTATTTGTGGTCGACAGGGACCTTAAAACATATCACGGTGAAAATGTATAGGAATGGAAAAGAAACCATGGAATAAATAAGGAACCAAATGTATACAATCAAAAACGAAATTAGAAGACCCCGATCGTGCGAGTCGCCGGTGTCGGTGGGAGTAAATAATAATACACCACCAGGGCTACTACTATGACATTCCCATACGTAGCCCTGGCGTGAAAATAAAATAAACTTATATAGTGGACAATTTCTGGCCATCTGACGTCACTAAAACTAGAAAACGATATAAATCAAATTATTGGTGCTATCAGAATTACTGGTCCTGCCCGCTACTTGTGGATAGATTGTGAAATGCAAAATTTGTACCGGATTGTTCGAAAAACAATGATGGACAGTATGAGTACATTAAAGTACCAACATAGGACATACCCCGATTCGACGACTGGTTGGGGCAAAATTAAGTGGGTGTTCAGAGCGAGGGAGGCTCCGGGGTCGGTCAATGGGACGATTGTTACTCCACCAGGGCTATATAGACATTTCCACACGTATCCCTGGTGGGAAACGAAAAATAAACATTTACCGGTGGGCGATTTTTGCCTTTATGATGCTAATACATTAAAGGGGGGAACAAATGATCAAGTATTGGTTCGGGTTTGAGTCTGGGATTACTGCCCACTCCTCGTGGGCAGACTATTATAGGTTTAGAGTGTTTTATAGTCCATTTTGATACAGTTGATTAAACAAATTATTAGAACAGGCTGTGGATAAGGACGGGAGACACAAGGAAGAGATGGTATACGGTAACTGGTATTGTCATTGAGACTTCCATGAAAGACCTTACTCAACTACTTTATAAAGTTTCACTATAACAAATAGATACCCACGTGTGAGATTCCTTTTGAAAAATACGTGTTTTTATCATGGAGTACATTGATTAGATGGAGAGTATCTTGGGTGACAATATAATTTTTATTGTTATCTATCCAGCCCGTATATGAGGCTTCCGTAATGTAGTAGTTAATATTGTATTACACTATCGCGTGTAATATTGTCGATTATATTCCTTATAAAACATAAATTCATTAATCAAACACTTTCATTTTATTTAAAATCAAACTATAATTAGTATTTGTTGCCAGGAAACATGATATATTTCAATATATTATAATAGTGGTCTCCTAGATACATATTAGTGTTGTGTTTTATTTTATCTTGTTAAAATATATACTTATTAATATGTATGGTAAATGATTTAAATGAAAATATGTTGTGAGTAACAGAATATTTTCATATTTAAAACTTCATGTTGTGTGTCCCTCAACCAACCAGTAGAACAGTCTCCAAAACTTTTACAATGTAAGCATCATGCTTCTTCTAAAAAAAATAAAAATCGTAAATATCAAATTAGCCCTTTTAATAAAATTGTTCTTCTGATTGGAATAAATTATTTTTTATAAGCTTTGGACAATTTAAATCCAGAAATAAAACGATATGATATATACCAGATGATGAGTTCTTCAACTTCCTCCAAGATTTATTTGTATGTATTGGTTGATTTATGTAATTTAGAACAGAGTGTATTATTGGGGAACATCAAATATGCAGTTATCTAGAATAACTAAAGTTATAATTAACTTAAAAGTGGTATGTGTATTTGCTATTAGATTTTACCAGTATTATAGGTTGGAGTTGATCACATTTCCCCCGAAGGTCACTGAGGTTCGGCGCGGTCATTATTTTCACTCTTCGGAGTACCGAATATTACATAAATTGCGAAATCTGTATAATATTTAAATTATTTTCATATACATAAAGAGATAACATTGTAATGGTACTTTTTTGACCTCGAGATTACGATGAATATTTTCGTTTTATAAGCTTTCAAAACTAAAAATGAATTTCTTGATTCGTTCTTTCTTATCTATATCTTGGTTTAGAGCCGAAACAATTTTTCCGAGTTTTGAAACCTGGTATCTAGGATAATTAAGTTTTTATCTATAGGAGTGATTAGAATTATATATTCAACGCTAAATTTAAGGGCGGTTTACAAGAGGTTTCTTTTTCGAAATCAAAAATAAAAGTTTTAATTAGTTTGTACCCAGACACTTTTTAATAGTACTAATAAAATGACTCAACCAATTTTTCCAATAAAATGACTTGGAGTGTTTTTACATAGGCGAATAATAACAATGTTGATAATATCGACACAACTATTTGAAATACGAAATTGTTCATCATTGTATAGTTGTAAGATTATAAAAATAAAACAATTTTATAATAGATATATTTTTTATAAGTCAATAATTTCCTAAGGATAGGATAATAAAAAGTTTTAACACAGGTCTGGGAAATGAAGAGATTATTTATGTGTTAGAATGTGATGGTTTTTAACTATCATGTTTCTGCAACAATATATATTATTTCATTTCACTGATTTTATCTACTTTAAGTAAATGTTTCCACTTTTACTTAAAAGAGCGAGAAAGTCGGTATGGGGCACCATGCATTTATTTTTCCACCAAAATAGAGAGAAAATATTTATTTTATACTAAAATTTAATTATTTGCTCCTGTAAAATATAACTTCTGACATTTTAAAAATATGATTTTGTATTTTTTCTGTGAAATTGAGAGTTATTATTTGTTTTAAAATAAAATATTTCATTGTGGATTTTACCAAATTTCTGAACTTTTAAATTTATTCAAATTATTTAATAACATATGTGATGACACTTCCCATCTTCCTATAATTGACAAAATCATTTTCAATAAAAAAAAATAATTGAAAACCAGATGAAGGCCCTTTGTTACTGCTAAGCATGATATATATATATACCATGTTTCCAATTTTTTTTTTCCACTAATTATTTGTTTGAATGAATTGTTAATAAAATTAAATAAAACCCCCCCTGCGGGACGGGGTTTAGAATAGTCCCACAGTAACCCCTGTTTGTCGTAAGAGGCGACTAAAAGGGGAGGCTTCTGTGCAGGATGTACCTCGTGTAGGACAAACCTATCCTATATCTTTCCTTTCACATCATCTTCTTCTTCCTTCACTTTTCTCCCCTTTTTTTCACTCTTCCCCCTTCGCTTTATCTACCCTTACATATTTATTCCCTTCCCTCTGCCGTTCATCCTGCACTGAGGCCTTTGGCCTTTCTTTGACGACCTTGGCTACTAACCAGGGTCTTCTCTGTTTATTATTGGATACCACTGCCTTGAGCTCCTGAATGAAAGTGCGCCGGTTGCAATACCTTAGTAGAAGGGCCTTAAGGATGACAATAACCGGGTACCCTACTTTGGGAAAAGATCGGTTGCGTTCATGAGGGCCCGGACGTAAAATTGAAACGTTCCTACACCCACTTGTTGCGATGACCTCTCTCTCGGCGATGCTCTATGCGAAGGTTGTCATGTCTAGCGTCGTATAGGGCCTCTCGTCGGTAGAGTTAACAGGGCCATATGTGGTAGTACCAACTTGGGTCACCCTGGGTCTACGATCCGAGTATTGTGTAGGTTGTCCCCAATCATGGCATGGCCGACAACATTGTCGCCGCTGGCACCGTACTGCCAAACACTGCTGGCAACTCACTGCCCACCCCTCGCAGGGTCGTAATATAGATAAGAGGCGGAAACGGATAAGGCCGTCCAGCCCTTTAATTGAAAAAATCCAGGAAGTGGTGAGGCCCCAGCCCCGCTTCCTGGTTATGTCTCCAACAGATGAAAATGAGAACCTCAAGCGTGTCAGCCCATTTGTCCTCGAAAGAGTGATAAATGGAGATGCCGAGTCTGGGGTTTCAATTAGAAAACTGCGCGATGGCACGATTATGATCCAGACTGAAACCGACCTTCAGACAAAGAAAATAATGGCAATAACTACAATACCGTTGAGCCCCTCAAATCATTTAAAGATGAAGGTGGAACCGCACAGGTTCCTCAATGTTTGCAAGGGAGTGGTCACTTGCAATTACCTCGACTGCGTAAGCATTGAGGACATCTGTGAGGAGCTTTCCCCTCAACATGTTACCGAAGTATATAGGATCACCATCAAAACGAACGATGTAGTGAAGAATACTACCAGTTATATTCTAACATTTGCCACTCCTTCCTTACCAAAGGAGGTCCGAGCTGGCTTCCACGTGCTCAGGGTCCAGCCGTATGTCCCCAACCTTCGGCGCTGTTTTTAGTGCCAGGAGTTTGGGCATACGAAGCTGCGATGCCGTGGTAAGCCAACCTGTACAGATTGTGGACAGGAGGCTCACGAACAACCGAGCTAGTATCCTAAATTCTGCATTAATTGCAAGGGTCCTCATTCTGCCTGGTCTCGGTCCTGTTCGAATTGGAAAGTAGAGAAAAAAGTCATGGAGATCCAAACAAAAAAGAAGATCACTTATGCCCAGGCACGCAAAGAGTATACTGCACTGCAAGCTCCGGTATTTCAAAGTTCCTACAGCCAAATTTTCACCCAAAATATAAATTGCCCTAACTGCCACTGCGTAGTTAATATTGCAAAGACTCCTACAAGACATGTGCCACTCGTCTCTATTCGAGACAAACAAAAACAGCTGGCATAATCTGTGGTGATGCAGAAAATAATACAAGTGGCGACACCCTCACAAAAGTAGCCACCACCAGCTGTACCCCCGAGGAGAACCCCTCTGGGAACACTCCCGAGCGCCCCTCGGGGAACACCCCCCGCCCTTCTCGGGGAACACCCCCGAGCCCTCCTTGGGGAACAGACCAGAGCCCGCCTTAGGGAACACCCCCGAGTCCTCCTCGGGGAACTCCCCCGAGCCCTCCTTGGGGAACAGACCAGAGCCCACCTTAGGGAACACCCCCGAGTCCTCCTCGGGGAACTCCCCCGAGCCCTCCTCGGGGAAATAAATTGCGTGCGGCCACTGTTGTGTCGCTCACCCTCGCCTCTGGGCCTCCAGAGGCCGGGATGAGTGATGAAACAGGTGAGGCCGCCAAGGCGAGTCCCACTGGTGCCTTGAAGAAGGACCAGCGAGAGACCGCCGAAAAGAATTATATTAAAAAAGCTTCGAAGGCCGTAACTAAGCCTTCGCGCAAGGATCCGACTACCCAGTCTCTCCAAAATAAACCGAAGCCTCTCCTGAAGCGGGAGGTCCAGGAGAGACTGGGAAAGGCAATAGGACCTAAAAAGGCCCTCAACCAATTTTTATTTTTAAGAGATAGTGTCATGGATTGCGAGGATAATTAAATCTTATATTAATAAAGTATGTCGCTACTACAATGGAATTGTCGGGGTTTCTATGCTCGTGTAGAGGAAATTAAACTACTAATTTCTTCCCTGCATCCTTCCATCTTGTGTTTGCAGGAGACCCACTTCCGCCCAAATGACAATCCGATGCTTCGTTGGTACGACGTGTATCGAACCGACAAGCCTTTCTTTGATCGGGCTAGCGGAGGTGTGGCTATATTCGCACGAAGCAATATATATCATAAAAATATTAACATCGTTTCTGATCACCAAGTGATCGCTGTCCGAATCTCCCTTGCTTTGGAGATGACCGTATACTGCATATACCTCCCGCCAGGTGAACGTATTTCGAAGAGGAGCTTAGAGGCCCTCTTTATGCAACTTCCCACCCCCTATACCATCTTGGGGGACTTTAATGAGCATAACCTGGTGTGGGGATCTAATTTTACAGATGCCTGCGGGAGGATGGTAGAGGATATTCTTGTTTCAGGAAACCTGGTGCTAATGAACACCGGGACCCAGACACACTTCTCCACTTTTAATGGTGTATACTCTGCCATCGACCTAACTTTATGTATCCCAGGTATCGCTGCCCTCTTCCTTTGGGATGTCCATACGGACCTATGCGGGAGCGATCACTTCCCTATACTGCTTTCCTTACTCCAAGATACCGAAGTACGGCACGAGTTCCCCAATGTGTGATTAAACGTGCCGACTGGGATAAATTCCGCGAGGTCACCGTTTTCCACGAATCCCCTTTTCCTGACGTCGATGTTAAGACTGAGTATTTTACTTCGACGGTCATCGCGGTGGCGAGGGCCTCCATCCCTAAATCCTCGCCAAATCCGCGCCACCGTCCCGTTCCCTGGTGGAGCGAGGAGTGTCGGTTGGCTATTTCTGAACGTCGAAGAGCCCTACGTCTTTTTCACCGACGTCCTACTTTGGAGAACCTTGAGTCATTCCGGATTTTACGTGCTCGAGATCGCCGTATCATTCGTGAAAGCAGAAGAGATTCTTGGAGAAAATTTATTTCAACACTTTCAATATCCACTCCCACAACTAAGGTTTGGGATAATATCCGTAAATTACGTAATAGAAACAATTCCAATAACAATATACCTGCCCTCATGTCTAACGGTTCAAGTGTCTCCTCCCCGGTGGAGGTCGTTAGTGTATTGGGCTCGATGTTTGCCGCTATTTCTAGCACTGCGAGCTATACTAACGAGTTCGCAGTTTATAAGCGGAACATCGAGCGCCATGCTATTGATTTTGGCCAAAGTCGGGGGAGGATTATAACTCCCCCTTTACCAAAGATGAACTGACCTACGCCCTGTCTCAGGCCAGCAGCACAGCCTCTGGTCCAGACGACATTCATTATGAGATATTGCGTCAGCTGCCCCCTGCCGGACAGGCACTTCTTTTAGACCTCTACAATAGTGTTTGGGAATCTCAGACGTTCCCCTCACTATGGAGGCAAGCAACCGTTATACCTATATATAAAAGTGGCAAAGATAATTTACAACCAACTAGCTATAGACCGATAGCTTTAACTAGTTGTGTATGTAAAATATTGGAAAAAATAATGAATAAATGACTTATATAGTATTTAGAATCCCGCAATCTGCTATCTAATATTCAATGTGGTTTTCGCCGTAACCGATCCACGGTGGATCACCTTGTCTTTCTAGAGACGGCTATTCGAGACGCTTTTCTCCATAAGCAGCATCTTCTGGCTGTCTTCTTCGATCTGTAGAAAGCGTACGATACCACTTGGCGGTACGGCATTTTGAAAACACTTTTTAATTGGGGGTTTCGAGGGAACCTTCCAATTTTTATATCTAATTTTATGTCGGATAGACACTTCCGGGTAAGGTTTAATAACACCTTATCTGATGATTTTTTTCAACCAAATGGGGTGCCTCAGGCCAGTATTCTGAGCTGTACGTTGTTCGCTGTCGCAATAAATAGCATTGTTGACAATGTGTGCATGCCTGTACGGTTATGCCTCTTTGTGGATGACTACGCAATTTATTGCAGTTCGTCAAGTCTCCACAGGGCTAAACGGCAGATACAGCTCTCTGTCAACAATCTTGGATCGTGGGCATCGCGTAATGTCTTTCGCTTCTCTGCAGCCAAGACGACGGTGGTCCACTTTCATAGAACACGCGGAATACAGCCAGCCTCCAGTATTTTAATGAACCACGCTGTTTTACCAGTCTCAGAAAGCGTAAGGTTTCTGGGACTTTTATTTGATTTTAAATTAACTTGGATCCCCCACATCAAAGACCTGAAAGCGAGGTGTATCAAAGCATTGAATTTTCTCAAAGTCGTTAGCAGTCGGTCCTGGGGTGCTGATAGGGAAACCTTGATGCGCCTGTATAGGGCCTTGGTCAGATCTAATTTAGATTACGGATGTTTTGTGTGTGGCTCAGCTAGACCCTCGGCGTTAAAGATGCTAGATAGTGTCCACCATGCTGGCATTCGACTGGCTACTGGTGCCTTTCGTACCAGTCCAGTCGTCAGCATCTGTGCCGACGCCGGTGATCCCCCTCTTTCTTACCGGCGGTTCTATCTTCTGTCATCTTACGTGTCGAAACTTCATTTCATGGCGCAGCATGTTGCCTATCGTCCTGTGTTTCATCCCTCTAACCGTGTCTTGTATGAAACCAAATGGTGTAGTACAAAGCCGGTTGGGATCAGGATGCTATCGGTTTTCGACACGTGTGGGATAATCTTGCCAAAGGCTATCCCCATATCCCCAGGTCGAGTTTCTCCCTGGAAGATACGCCTACCTCAATGCCATTTTGACCTTGCCAAGTTCCCTAAAGCGACCACCCCACAATTTTTATACGAGAGGACCTTTATTGAGCTCCTCTTGGAACCACGCTTTCGGGGTTTTAAACGCATTTACTCGGATGGCTCAAAATGCGGGGCCTCCGTGGGATGTGCTTTTGTTGTGGAAGCATCCAATTTTAAATTTGTTTTACCTGGTGAATCCAGTGTTTTTACGGCTGAACTATATGCCATTTTTAAATCGTTATGTTTTGTATATCGTAAGTGTCACCGGTCCGTTCTCATCTGCACGGATTCCATGAGTGCTCTGTTGGCATTGTCTACTCTCTACTCGTGGAATCCTCTCGTGCAGATGATTCACGAACAAATTTTAAAAATTGATTCATTAAGCACCCGGCTCGCCTTTTGCTGGATTCCTGGTCATGCCGGTCTTTCAGGAAATGAACTGGCGGACCAGGCGGCCAAGGAGGCGGCACGCCTGCCTCCTGAGGTGAGTCTGGGTGTCATGTTTTAGACCTAAATGGTTATGTTCTGTGTGGGGTCTTACGCACCTGGCACGAGCAGTGGGTCTCGACCCCTGCTCAGAACAAGCGTCGGTCCATCAAGGACGGTGTGTCGCGATGGCCCTCTTCTATGCGAACGTCTAGAAGAGAGGAGGTCAGGGTGACGAAACTCCGCGTCGGGCATACTTCACTGACCCATAGTTTTTTACTGAGAGGGGATCCACCTCCAGTGTGTGAGTTTTGCGATGCTCCTCTGAGTGTGTATCACATTTTGTTGGAGTGTCGTAAATATGCCCCTATCCGCCTGGCTCTTGATTTTAAAGGTGACCTACGTTTTTTATTACGTGATAGCGTGGATGGAGTTATTTTTTTACTCCGTTTTATACGCTAGGCGGATCTTTTTAATGCCATTTGAGTTACTTTTATAAAGTGGCTCTTTTGGATATTATCTCATATTGAGATCTTTTTAACAGTTTTATTACAATTTAACATGTTGTTTTGTCTTTTTAACGTATTATCTTTTTAACATGTTGTGTCATTTTAACGTGTTATATTTTAATATGTTCGTTTTGTCTTTTTATTGGAGTGATACACTTGTGGTTTTTTTAGCAGGTGTATCACTTAATTTATACCAAGAGCCCATTTGAGCACTCCTATGGAGTGTCTCAGATGGTGAATGTTTTACCTCTTTCCCTATGGGGATTTTATTATGTTTTTAATATATTTCAAGGCCCTAATGACCTCTATGTGTCGATGGGCTGTTAAACAATAATAATAATAATAATAATATAGTCTTTCTTGACGACATGTTTTAGTGTTATGTTAAATCATTTTAAGTTCTAAGGAAAATCAATGTTTTAATCTTATAGGGGTTTTTTATAAAACCTCGCTCCCTCAATGACCATCTCCGTCGGTAAAGCACCTAAAAAAACTGAGACTCTAACCTCTCGAGGTATCCGCGGTGATGTAGCAAGGAAGGATATTTTTGTGGCTTTAATGTGGCCCAGTAGCGATAGACATAATTACCAGGTAAACTTACCCTCTGATATGTATCCACAGTAATCCTGTAGCTCGTCGCGAAGTTTTAAATACCAGTGAAATAAAAGGGTGAGCGCCAGTGAGTTGAGTAATACTCACAAATTAAATGACTCTTATTATGAGCTTGAAAAGGGACCAATTATTTCACCAGAAGGGTGGAACATAAATGTAACAAAATAGAAGTAAAGATAAAGAAAAAGTCATATGGTAAGTATAGTGAAATTTTAAATATCTAAGACTCAAATACTCAAAGAGTGTATATATATATTTTAATTGTGGCAGTTGTAATTTTAAAAGAAAGAACTACCTATCCGGTACCAGAATAATTTATAAATCTAAGCTGTGAAACATTGTGGCATAAGAGCCTTTAAGTAAAATAACATATATTAATTGGTGGTATCTGTGAAATAGTGGTCCTGAACTGTCAATAATAATAAAACATCTCACGCGTTTTCCTGTAGTATTTGAGGTTATGATGCCAAACACAAGTTGTATACCATTCTCTGACCATGGCTGCAGCACTCACACTTCTAGATCTTCAAAATAATCCAAGCCGCTCATTCATCTCATTAATCTTCCCCGCTTGAGAGAAAAATTAGGTCCAGTCCTCGACTCCAACCGGCGCTCGCTGATGGAACGGAAAAACTTCATACCTCAAATTCAATCCTTTGTATTTACACTCACATTTATTTAATGTCTCAAAACCAGCGCGTCAATTTTCTTTTTCTTAGAGTCCTTCTCTCTTATAGCTTCTAACAATGATTGCCTTGGTAAACAAAACAAACAAAAAACATTGAGGTTGAAAAGATATACAGGTTTATAGAGAGGATGGATGGACTTAGTTATTTCAAGCTGCAATCAGGGGACGCAACATAGGTAAACGATTGTAATGTTCCGCCACCTTCATGAGCACATGAATTCGGACGGGATATTGTTTACAATGTATTATGAAATATTATTTTGATGTTAATAAAATTGTCCCCAAGAATAATAAAGCTAAACATTAGAATAGTAAAGTGAAATTAGAAGATAGTATACGAAATATTAAATAAATTATTAATAAAATTAACAAACTTATTTGCGATGAAGTTGATTTGTTTAAAATACTATTAGTGGAAGATTTATGAAATTTTAATTTACTATAACGTATTAACATTTTTTGGACTGATTAACAATAAGTGGTAAGCTACCAATAGAATAAATAAAATAAAATAAAACAATTATAAATGAGATATTGTTGCTAGTATAACATATGTGTTATTTATATGATGGGTAAATATAGATAGATATATTATTGATATTTTTTCAAAGGTGTGGAATTGAATTAAAATAAGGTACATGAATCTACGGTATTAATCTTATTTATTGTGGTTCCGATAGGATAGAATTGTTGGAACGTGGATTACGTTTTAGTTTGCCATGTTGAGGTAGTTTTCTAATTGTGATAATAAGGGATTGATTTAAAAAGAAAAATCATTTGAAATGTTTTTGCTGTTCAGAATGGCCGTTTGTAGGTGTAGGTTTTCCGAAATGCCCATCATCCAAACTCAAAGTAATATCTAAGAATTGACATGTGAATGTAAGTTTGTATACATAAGCCTGATCAGAGTAATACTTTCTATTTGATTTGCTGAACACATTATTGAATTTAAATACAATAGATGCAAATCTAAATTCGCCAAACTTCTAAAACCTTCAGGGAATCACTTAAAACCAATTAGTAAGTTCGTGAAACTACAATCCTTTACAAAAGGTCTAGATATGACATTGTGTAAAACCTACACTTTCAAACAGCCATTATAAACAGACACAAGCTTTTATTAGGACAAACAAAACATAAGGATATTTAACTCTTAAGTCCTAGAATAATACCCGACTAACTGCTTGCTAACGCCAACTGTCCTGGTTTAATAGCAGTCAAACACACTTGAATATCCAGATTTATGATTGTAATTTCGAGCGTACTATTTAAGTTTCGAATTAAATTGTCGAATATTATGTATTCGAAAATATTAATAATTTCGAGTCATCCGACATCCCAAATTAATATTATTTTATTCATATAATTTTTAAAATGTATAAAAAATATGTAACAGTAATAAAGTCCATCTAATTTGTAAGCATGGTCAAGCTGCCCTCGGGTTTCTGACCTCTAGTCTCAATGAAGATATTAGTAATGTCGTGTTTTTACCCTTGAAATAACATTAATGGATAAGTGATTGGTTGTAATTTAATATGTGTGATGCTTTAATCTTTGAGAGTGTTGTAATTCGTACTACAACATGTGTATAATGAAAGTTATTATAAAAATGGCGATAGTTACAAAACACCCTCAAACAGCCTTTCGGATTTCGAGCTCAAAACGACCCATCATCGGCAAACCAAACTAAACGATTTTAACGTCTATTCTGCGTGACCACCAATATGTACTACGATAATAATATAAACTATTTGTAGGGTTTATATTAAATATAATATAAAATGACCATTACAATGCTAAGACAAGAATATTGAAATAAAAAATAATGTTAGTTTTAATATTACAATTTGACTAAATTTATATAAATTTAGGTGTACCGACAAAATATTATATTTGTATCATTTAGAGTTACGTACTTTCTGAAATATATCAATAAAATCTATTTTAACAAAATTATATGACATGTATTATTTAGAGTTAAAATAAATATAACATATGGTTTACATCTCTCCAACAATAAGATTATTCTTACAATCGACCCAATAATGCATGTTTGTTTCCCCGGAAATAACTGAAATAAACCATAACTTCATTGGTGTATTTCGTTTACTAGCTTGTACTACGATTTTCTGAATAAAAATATAATGTTTTTAATTTGAGACTGACCAAATATTTATTATCATTCTCCTGACCCTGATACGTTCCAGGTGGTTTAAGGAACTGTCTAGATCTGCCGGGAACAACATTATCGGATACAAAAATGTCGAGGTAGGGAAACTACAAGGTGAGAAAATTGCTTACTTTAAATGTACCTAGTTACATGCGATTTGGTTCAATACATTTGAGAAAACCTGTATATTAATATCTACAGACAAGCTGAAAACTATTGTAATTACGTCACTGTCCGTATTGTAGGAATCACAGTTAAGATAATTTAAATTAGACTAGATAGCTGTTTCCCGCGGCTTTGCTCGCGTGGAAGTTGATTATATACAAATACGAAAATATACATATGTATTTACAGATTAATTTAAATATTACGTTACGTTGATGACCATAACTTGACCTCAGATCAAAAATAATGCAAGTCTGATACAAACTTTCACCCCCTATTTCATCCCTTATTAAATAAAATTTCCAAAATTCCTGAAACACATATTTATTTGTTTTACGTCAATAACCGAAATACAAAATTTTGTTTATGTAACTTTCAAAATGACGGATTTTCATACATATTATCATCCCTTATTTTGACCCCTTCGGGGTGGAATTTTCTAAAATCCTTTCTTAGTGGGTGCCTACATAACAAAATGAATATACAGTCCGAATTTCATGCTTGTAGCCTTGATAGTTTGCGCTCGGCGATGATGAATCAGTCAGTCAGTCAGTCAGGACATGTTATTTTATAAGTATAGATGAAAAATCAAAAATCACAAGAATCGAGGCTGGGTCTTTTAACGTATTGCATTAATGCGATAACATTTAGCTAACTGGGATTCGTTTTCAGTTCAGAGTCATTTTTCACTGATAAATTAAGACAGTCTTGATTCTAAGTTTGTGATGTGCGTGGATATTCAATAGAATCTCACGTTAAAATTAAAATCTTGTATTACATACTTAGCTGAATAACATTCCTCCCAGGTGTCAGATGATACAAGTATGTTCGCTCGCATTGTATTGGTTGTTCATATGTAGCCGACTGTTCCACACGTCCATCACAGTATAAGCCTTCAACGCTGAGGGAAGAATGAGCTGAAACATGGGATGAATCGTAGATAGCTCAGTAGTAGAGTATCGGTGCCCTAAGACAGATGTCTCGAGCTCAATTCTATTGTTCAATGTCTTGTTTAACTAATTTAAATTAAATATAATATAGTAACATGGTTAGAAGAAGTTATTGAAAATCACTATTACTAAAATTTTGAAACTTACCGATAATATTTTATGTCAGTATTATTGATATCGTTATATTTGTATTTGTTTTAGCACGTAATGACTGGGCTGCCGATTGCAACTTATGGGCATAGGAGTTAAAGCGCCTGGGATTCAGCTACCTCTGGAGGTATATACCAGCATACACCCTATTCCTCAAGAACATCACGGCCTATGTGTATGATTTTTAATAATGCTATTTATATATGTATTTATTGATTTACCTCCGGCAAAATTTTAGTTTCTACATAGCTCAAGAAACCAACACAGGTAATACCAATGTTTTCATTATCCACTTACTCAACATATTCTTATTTTATATATTGATGTACCTCCCACAAAATTTTCATTCCTAAATAAACAACACAACCAACACAGTAATTATTACTAAAGTGGTTATTATTCACCCACTCAACTCAAAAGGTTTTACTATTAACTTCCATATTAATTTGAAAATACAATTAAACTACTGTGCCGAACATCAAAATTTGTCTTTTATTTTACTTTTATCTTGCATTACAGATAATCTATAAAATATTAATTAAAAAAATTATATTTATAAAAGACTTATCTTTTACTCATGAAGTTTCTCAATTTAATCATATAGAATCGTTTCTAAATTCAATGCTGTCAGTATAAACTGTGTAAATAGTAATGATTAAATAATTGTGAATAAATATAGATGTATAATGTCTCTATATTATTTTGTAATATAATATTTGTTTGTATTCCAAGAATATTGTGTTATAAGTAATTATTCCTCCAAAAGGCTCGACCTACCCATCTTATGAAGCCAAGGAACTGCTGCTTGAATACAGCAAATTATGTTAGAAAAGTTCTAATGATCTTAATCAATGCCAATGGGGTTGCAACACTCCCCCTTTCCCGACGCCAAAAAATATTGGCCAATGAATTAGGATGTTTACAACCCAGGACCTGCTGAATATTTATCGCATAAAACCCTGTCCAAACTATTTAACAAATATTCTAGAATCAATATCACAATGATTATTTACAATGCTATTATAGCTCAAGTAAAAAAAAATAAATGTAGATAATATTTATTTATTTGTAAAATAATAGTATAAATAATTAGCTTTAAATTTGGCACTAATTAAATATATACTTGATTATGTTTATGCATTCTAAGCACATGTATCATCATTATTTGGAAAACATATTTACTACCCTTTAAGGGTATACACTGGTGAAGAAGCGGTTGTTAGGATGGGGGAGGAAGGGCTAATTTAACTATAGTAGATAGGATGTGTTTGTTTATTAGTATGGAATATTTATGGAGTTTCAACCTTATTCTTTTAGTTATTACTTAGAAGTAAATGGATCCCAAAAGTAAGGAGTGTAATTTCACAAATTCAAAATTAGTTATCAGAAAAAGATAAAATAAAATTTATTTTCAGATGTAAATGTCTTACCTAAAGTCAATGTCGCAGCAATAGAGTAATAGACCTAATAAGACAAAATCTCCCCTTTGTTACTGTTATCACAGTTTACGGATCTGAACAGTTCTGGAGCATAGTTATTATTTAATAAATAGTTTTAGGCTCTTAATTATTATTTCAACGTGAGTTGTACAATCCACCATATTCCTCCCACCAAGTTCTGATGGACGCTTGATCCATGTAGTACTTCATTTTCCTCTTTTTATGTAATTTTAATTTTATGTATTGCTACCTGTGAGTCCGACCTCATAGCTCAGTCGGTAGTTTCCCTTTCTAAGGGTTCCGGGTATGGTTTCTGGCATGCCCGAGAAAAATATCATTCGTAAAATTTAGATTTACCCTCTCACGGTGATGAATTTACGGCCTGGGTGTTGGTTGTTGTATTTGTTCTAAATTTAAGTTATTTTTTAAGTATTGTGCTGATATAAGCATTCGTCCCAGAAAGTGCAAGCTAAATACCTCAAATAAACCAAAATGCTACCTGTGTGTACTTTTAATTACACTCAACGAATAGGATAGGTCACTCTTATTTAGTCAGGAGTGTATCATAACACTCTTGGGGAAAGTAATATTCACATTTTGGAGTGTTTTAAGCATAGTTTTGGTGTACATTTATGAAGTCAGAATTTGAAGTAGGTTGTAAATATGAATTATTCAATTAAAAATTAAATAAGTCGTAAATAAAGACGAGGGTATTTGGGAAGCGCTAAATCACCCAAGATATCATAAAGAGTACGAAGAAATAATAAATGTATGAAAACCATTATTCTAAACTAGAGGTATTATTGTTTAAATATTTCCAGGCAAAGCATCTTTTGACATTCTTGGCTGAGAGTCTTTGTTTCCCGAATCCTCCTTACGGCTCTTAGATTACAGCATAACTGTTAATTTCTCAGAAGATGTCACTGATTTTTGGATATTTATATTATTGGTTTTAAGCTCACAGGAAGGATTGTCATATTCCTAGGTAACTCAACTGACGTGCTCAGTCCTCATAGGCAGGATTGTCTCAGTGCTAGGGAACTTTACTAACATGCTCAGCTCTCAGGCGTAGTTTAAAGATGCGCTAGTTTCGTGTTGAGCTAGACCTCCGAGGACGAGGAGATTAAGGTCTGACTCTCGGTTGGGTGGACTGGGGGTTAATTTTCTTATATTGTTTTTCATTTTTACATTCCTTCCACACACATTTGATTTACATGGACATAGTGTTTAATGTATTAAACAATGCATACAAGCAAAGATAAATTAATGGAAACAAATTGGAAACATGGTATATTTTATGCTCCCTATTAATAAATGGGCCAACAGTTTGTTTTTAATAATTTTGATTGAACATAATTATATTCTAATATTTGAATCTAATATTTGAATCTATTTAAAAGTTCAGAGACTGTTTAAAACCCACAGTGAAATATTTTAAGATAAAACGAATAATAACTCACAATTTCAAAGAGAAAATATCTATATTAAAATTTTTGAAAAGGTCACGAGTTATAAGCTACAGGAGAAAATAATGAGGTTTTAGTTAAAAGAATTGTTGTCTCAATTAGGTGTAAAAATAAATTCACGTTGCCCAGGACAAACTTTCTCGCCCTTTTACATAAAAATAGAAACATTTACTAAAACCTTGTTGGATAATATAAATTAAATAATATATATTGTTTCAATATATAATAGTTAAAAACCATCACATTCTAACAAATAAACAATCTCTTCATTCCCCGGACCTATGTTTAAAACTATATATTTTCTTATTCATGTTGAAATTATTGGTTAACAAAATATATTATTTTTAAAATTGATTTATTTTATATTCTTACAGTTTATCAATGATAAATAGTTTTTTATCTTTAATAAATGCGTAAATATTATCAACATTGTTGATATCCGTTAATTTTAACAACCCTCCAAGTCAATATAGCTGAAAAATTTGTCATTTCAATTTGTTTGTAATGTTAAAAGGTGTCCGGATACAAATTTTAATCTAAATTATTATATCTGATTTCCAAAATAACACTCTTAAACCACTCTTAACTTGATTCTTGATAATATGATTCCAAACACTCCTATTTATAAACTCTTAACTATCCTAGTTACCGGGTTCCAGGTCTCGGCAAAATGTTCTCGGCTCCAGGTGAAGTTACAGATAAGCCAAACAAAATGTTAAAATCCCCTATTTTATTCCGAAAGCATATAAAACGAAGATATTCATCTAGATCTCGTGTTAAAAATAGTACCATTATTATGTTATATCTTTATATCTATTAAAATAATTTTAAGATTATACAGATCTTGTATTTTCTGAAATATTCGTGATTCTGAAGAGAGAAAATAATGACATCGCCTCCCCTCTGTGACAAATGAGTGAAGCGTGTACAAGTACATCATATCATATCATAATTTTTCTAATTATAAAATTTTAGAAGCTTAAAAAAAGAGAACGTTTCGATAAAGAAGAATAAGTTATTTTGATTTAGTGTTAAAATGGCTAATTTTATATTTACAATTTTTAGATTTTTAAAAGGAGATAGGATCTTATATTGTAATAGTTTTGGAAACTGTTCTACTGGCTCATGAAGGATCACACAACATGAAGCTTTAAAAGCGATGCATATAATATGAAAATATTCTGGTATTCACAAGAGAGTTTCATTTAAATTATTTATCATACGTATGAAAAATAAATATTTCAACTAGATAAAATAAAATCCGACATTAATATGTACCTAGGAAACCACTATTATAACATATTGAAATACATCATGTTTCCTGGCAACAAATATTAATCATTGCTTTATTTTAACGAAAGAATGTTATTTATGAAGCTAAAATTTATAAAGAATATAAACAATAATATTACATGCGATACTGTAATATAGTAGTATTATCTACGATATTATGGGAGCCTCACATACAAGTAAAATGAATAAAAAGACAATAAGGTATATAATCACCCAAGATACTCTGCCAACTATTCAAGATATCCCATGATTAAAACACATATTTCTGTAGGAATCTAACATATGGGTACCTTTTTATTTTATTGACATTTTACAATGAAGTTGAGCAAGTTAAACTGAAACAGTACTCTCCTGGAAGTCTGAATTGTTAATAACTGGTCATTATTACAACTCTTAGAGTGTTTGTTTAATATGAATAGTGATAGATCTATGTGTGTTATACCCACCATTATTAGTACTAACTTAACAACTAACCAAATAATTTATAATATTTTAGTTTAAATTATATGGTAGCTCTTTATCTTGCCAAATCAACGTACACGGGTTTTAATCACTGTATGTTCATGTGATCTTTATTAAAACGAGATGGATTCTGAGATAAGTGATGAAGTCTTGTGATGCAGTGTAGAAAATGGCCGCGAAAGACAATCTTTTGGAAGAGTTGGTGGTTCAGGTGATTCAAATCAGGGGGGGAAAAACCATAAATTACAAACAGATCCAGATATTATATTGAAGTTTGAGGACTTTTTGGAATCTGGTCTCGAACTAAATTTTAAGTTAATCAACCCTCACTTTCTAAATTACGAAAATTATACCAACCAATCAAATAAGTTCAAGAAAAAGAAAATGACCTTTACCAAAAATCTCAGTAAAAATAATTTAATTTAAAAAAACTAATATATGGAGTGTTGGCTCAAATGTTAGAGTGATTTACTCTCGTTCTAAAATATTAATAAATTAAGCAACAAATCTAAATTCAAACCTATCTCCTTAGACGAAAAAATAAAAATTAAAGTTCAATATCCAGATGACCTAAACATTTCTATAACTTTTGACCAATTTTTGGAAACCAGTCCTAAATTAAGTACAAAGTTCACAACGTTTACTATTTTATCAGTGAAAGAAAATCTCTTTTCGAGGTTTCGGACTATACCAAAATTCAATGTTATGAGATATTAATACTGAAAGAGAAATATTTAGAATGGTGGATTGTAAAATGGATGATTTCCCCTCAACAGCATATTTTGAAAAGAAAGGAACTACATCTTGTACAGGAAGACTCTTCGTTAAAATTGGGATATGGTTTCAAAAATTAAATATTTTCAAATAAATCCGCGAGTAGAGAATCTTAATCAAAATAATTGTTTATTTCATAATTCCTCTTCAAAATTAGAAATTCTAAATTCTAAATTAAACATTTTCAAAATTTGTAAGTGAAAATAATACGTGCCAAAACTATATAAGTGTTTAATTAAATTTAGGAGAAAATGAACACAATTATTTTTACCAGCATCTTCCTGTGAATAACTGTTCTCATATTGCAAAACAAATTACCCCATCATCTTACTACCCATCGGGTTTATATACAGATATATTTATCAATTTGTTTATATGTTAAAACACTTTTTTAATATCAATTCAAGAGTCCATAATGTCGACGAAGCTGCTGAAACATGCATGATAAGAGCTTTGTGACCGCAATGACGTCAGCTGAGAGAGGAGATACAATAGCAATCATTGCAGTGATGAGTGCCAGTGGATACCTCATTCCTTCAATGATAATCTTCCCCAGAACCAACTCGCCCAATCAACTGAAGAGATAATGTACTCCAAGTTCGATTGGATCCATCTGGATGGGTACAAAACCCTTATTTTCACTAAGTGGTTAGCCCACTTTCTTTGAAATCCTCCATCGATTACATACGTAAAATTTGCAGTAACAAGTTCAACTACTCTTGTTTCAAAGCTATCAAACAAAGATGACTTTTTAGTTTTGCGTATTCCCATTTCATCAAAGAGTGACAAAGATATGAATCCATTTCATTCAGTAATTAGTCATGGAGTTCATCATATTCTTTAGTGATAGTTTGTAAATAATATTCACCATTAATTTTTTATTTTCCATGAACAACACCACTGAAGTTTCAATACTATTATTTAATCCTTTATACGCATCTAAATTGATTTCCTTTAATTATTTTAATTGTTTTGTTGAAATGTAAATAGTTCTTTTAGTAATAAATAAACAACTAACAGACGCTCCGATTTGTTTCGAAATTAAAGTTCAAGTATATCATATTTTTCTTCATTATTTCTACTGGTGGAAAGTATGGAATGAATTTTGGACTACTTATTATCATAGTAAATATAAATGTTGTCTACAGTAACTACCAGAAGTTATATATATTCATCTTTAAATATTTAGATGTGACGCCTGCATATAAGATGATACATTTTATGAAGAAAAAATAGAAGTAAAAACATACATGTAAGCACTTTCTATTTACTATCACCTAATTCAGGACTTCAATTACACCTTCATTCTTTGTTTTATTAAGACATTTTGTTCGGTAGTTAATAAGTAAGTAAGCAAGAGGACAGACACTTCTTAATTCATCTAACCTTATTAACCACTAGCTATTATTAATGATAGGGGGTGTTAAAATCGTAATTTATTAATATTATATGACGTATATTATTTAGAGTTAAATTAAATCTAAAATCTGATTTATAAAACTTCAACAATATAATTATTCTTAAAATCGACCCAATAATATACGTTCGTTTCCACGGAAATGACTGAAATAAACCATAACTTCATTGGTGTATTTCGTTGACTAGCTTGTATTAAGAATTCTTGCTTAAAACATAATATTGTCAATATGAGCCTAACCAAAATATTTTCTTTCTTTCTTCTGGGCTTGATAAGTTTCAGTAGGCTCAAAGAACTGTTTAGAGCTGTTGGGGACTACATGTTGGGACACAAATATGTCGAGGTTGGGACACTAAAAGGTGGGACAGTTGCTTACTTTAAATGTACTTAGTCACATGCGATTTTGTTCACTACATTTGAAAACACCTGTATATGAATATTTACAGACAAGCTAAAATAATTGTAATTATGTTACTGTCCGTATTGAAGAAATCACAGTTCATTTAATTTAAATTAGATGAAAAATCAAAGATGCACAGGAATCGATGTTGGGACCTAATGCTATACCATTTATTTAACCTGAATACGTCTCGTGTTCGGAGTCTGGAGGAGGAATAACGGTAAATCAAACGGATATGTAAAGTAGGTCAATGAGCATCACAATACTATCTCGAGTGGGCTGAGGTGCCAACTGGACTACAGTTGTTCTAAATTATTTATATCAAACAATACATACATTATAAAACTTGAAATACCTTGAAGAACCCATCATAAGGTATATATAACATATCGTCTTCATTCTGGCTTAACATTGCCAAGATTAAAAAAAAAAAGATTTGATTCGAAGAACAATTTATTTTGATTTGTTTGAAGGGCTAATTTGATATTTAAAAATTTTAAATTTTTTAAAAGAAGAAGGGATCTTATATTGTAGATATTTGGAGTCTGTTTAACTGGCTGTTGAAGGAACACACATCTAGAAGTTTTAAATAGCGATGCATAGAGTATTAAAATATTCTAGTTCTCAAAAACCTAGTTTCATTTAATTATTTACCATACGTATGAAAATAAATATTTTATATAGATGAAATAAAACACCACAATAATATGTATCTAGGAAACCACTATTATAATATATATAATTACATCATGTTTCCTGGAAACAAATAATAATCATTTATTGATTTAACACTCCGTCAGGCGCAATATGTTGTAGAACACGATCGGGCGCATTGAGCCTGGGAAGCACACTTTGATCTACTAATTTTTTCTACGCATGTTCACATTTTCTTACGAAAAAATTGTCAACTACAAACACCAAAGAGGATAAATAAAACAGTTTGTCATGTTTTTCGAAAATAACATAAGTTTATTTGAGAAAATGAATATACATTTTTCCATGAGCTATAATAATGAAAATTGCATTGAATTAGAACAAGAATATAAGGAACTATAAAATTGGTCATTAATCTGATTCATCATCGATATGTCCTTCTACCTCTCTTTTATAGCATTGAGGACACATGAAAACAGCATGTGAGAGGCAGGTAGCAGTATGGCACTTTTTGCATTCATATTGACTTAATCTCCTGTGATGAGTTTCTGAGGTGCAAGTTTCACATCTGCGTCTTTTCGGAGGTAATTGTTGTTCTGTTTCATTCAGTTGTTCTTGAGTCGGAGCGAATCTCTTCAGTTTTTGTTGAAGGTTCGACGGCATCCCAATTGACTTGAGACTTCGTCGAAAAAGTTGACCAAGCACAAGTTCGTTAGAGAGTTGTTTTATGAACAGTCTCCTTCTCAGATCTGCAAAACCATTGCTGACATATATGACCTGGGAATTGATTGAAGCAATATTTAGCATTGTGAAAAAAATTATTATGGGCCACCGTTTTGTGTTTCGAGACACATTATATGCACCACACATTTTGTCTACAATATCAACTCCCAACTTAGTTGAATTATAGAAACTGATTACTTCTGGTTTTTGTTTCTCGCCAGTAGAAACATCAATTGATTCGTCTTCATGCAATGATGATACAAGGAGGACATTTTTGTTCTTTCTTGGGACATAGGATACCAATGTATCACCATCACTACTGAAACAAAAAATACTAGAGTGTTGTGTTCTGGCTTTGGTGGCTATGAAATCATTTGGTAGCTCTTTCCTGTTTTTCCTGATGGTTTCAACATAGGAGAGTTTCTTTAGTTTCAATTCATTTAGAAGACTCACTTGTGTGAACCAGTTGTCGGCCGTTATGTTTCTTCCTGAGCCAAACAAAGGTTCCGCCAACCTTTTCGCAAAATCTGGTGCTTTGTTGCTTACGCAAAAGGGTCCTTCGTTCTGCTTTCCCGCGTATATTTCCATGTTGAGCAAATAGAACATTTTCGCATCTACTAGGGAGAAAATTTTAATCCCATATTTACTTGGCTTGGAAGGGATGTATTGCCGGAAAGGACAATTGCCACGAAATGCTGGGAGCATTTCATCTATCGTGACGTTTTCACCAACACAGTAGCTAACTTTACAATTAGTCACAAATTTTGTGAATATATCACGTATTGGTGCGAGCCGATCCAGTTCCTTTCTAGCGGATCTTGTTTCTCGATCATAAAATCGAAGACACCGTATGAGAAATTTGAATCTCTTGATACTCATGACAATACTGATCTTGGCAATGCCGTCGCCATCTGTTGCCCATAATTCCTCGAGGGATAGTCTATTCGCTTTATAAACACCAGCCAAGTAGAGTAATCCAATAAATGCTCGTATTTCAACTAAATCTGTATGTTTTGCATCCCGTTCTCTGGAAAATGCTTCTTTGATATTATCTATGTACTGATTAGTATACTTTACAATATCATTTAGAATGTCCTCTGTAAATACGCAGTTCCAACATTCCACAGGAGATTTTGCTGTTTTTGCTGCTCCAATAACCCCAGGTAAGTGAATCAGGATGTTTTGAGGTCTCCTACGAACTTTGCTTTGTCGATGAGTCTTATACCACTTTGTGACTTTATCTTTTCCCATATAAAAGTCGCGATTTTCTTCAATTTCGTCTTCATCTTCACTGCTACCCTTTTGTTCAGTTTCCGATCCCTCTTCACGCTCCTCAACATTATCTTCTGAATCAATGTCGCTTTCGTTTTCAAAATTTTCATCCCTGAACTCCTCATCAGACGCCTCCAATAAACGGTGAATTTCTGCTAGGTCTTCGGGTTTATTTGGATTGTACAATTTCTTCGACATTTTTTTGTCTGGAACAAACAAAAAATCATGAATGTTTATTGTGTGTATGTCTGTAAATAATTTCTGGCAAAAATATTGAAACATTTCGCAACAAATCACATAATCGGGCGCAATGTGCTTGAGAGAACACAGCCAAAAAACACACATCCTATGTATCGATAATCATGAGATATTTCATAAAATGAAATTACTGATGTAAATATGTGATACAGTATTCCAAATGAATGAGAAACTTACTTGTCAAACTGCAACGTAATCAGGCGCAATGAGCCTATTAGATCTTTTCACTTGTCTGCCATAAACGAAGAAAGAGAATCACTAACTGACCTTGCCACTGTGAGTAACACTCGAAGTGAGAAAGCTACCAGGCTGGAGAAGGGGACATGACGTATTGAGGGGCGTGGCAAACTAAAGAATTCGAGGTGTGCCTAATAGATCAGTTGCGCCCGACGGAGTGTTAAAAAAATGAAAGAGTTTGTTTAATAAAGCTAATATTTATAAGGAATATAAACGATATTATTTCACGCGATAGTGTAATATAATAGTATCCACGACATTACGAGGCTAAAAGGATAAGATGATACTAAGGGATAACATCACCCAAAATACTCTGCCATCTATTCAAGGTATTCCATGACAAAAACAAGTACTTTCCTTAGAAATCTCACACATAGGCGTCTAATTATTATTGATACTTTATAATAAAGTTGAGTAAGGGTAACTGCAACAAAACTATCGGAATGGATACTTGTTAGTCAAAAGTACGGCACCGTGCAAAGTGTAGACAATATTTGAATTCACGACACAAGCTCGCAAGATAGACACAGCTTTAAGTTATTGCAGGGTAAATCCGACTAGTATCATGTTTACTGCAATCAAATACTCGGAAATATTAAAACATTTCTCACTATATCTGATAAACTACTTGGACAATCACAGTATTTTTTTCCTGAACTCATTATAACAACCTTAAACGGTCGGAAGGTATTATTAAAATTACCATATTCCAATTAGTTTTTTTGAAAAAAAAATTCTAATGAAACAACAATGTTAAGGTTAATAGTGCAGACATATTTCACTTTGTATAAAAGTTTTTTGCTAATTGAAATAGATAGGAGTATCAGTGTATGAAATGTTCATAATAAGATTAGCTTTATTTTTATATAAGATTAATTTCTGTAACATTCGCGTTAACTTAAATAAGACGCTATGTCTAATTGAACATTGTAAAATCTAACGTAGTGCTCGTTATCACTTAACGTTATGTTAAGCTTTAATGAATATAATATCATTTCATTGTATTTTGGTCTTAAAAACAATATGTTTGGTTTCAGGTTGTCGAGATACGTTAACATTTATCAAAATCTCTCTTTCGACATTTGACGATCTCAATATTTTCTCTATGAGGTGTTATGACGAAGTAAAAACGACAAAGAAAAGTTTTTTTATTTTAGTACGCTATAGATTTAACATCGCACTTAAGGCCTTTTCACAACATAATTTTATTCGTCACATATTTTACTCTGCATACTCGAGATCATTAATTTGACAGTGAAAACCATAATATTATTATTATTATGCGTAGCGCACGCCTCGTCCCCCGCTTGCCCCCCACCTTCCCTTTCCCATCAGCCAAGCACTAAGTTAATAGCCAGTATTATAAGTTTTATATTCGCGTTCGTTAGGTCAAGATGGTGCTCGAAGTACTTTGTTGTGAATCGGATACCTCCAGCACTATTCCGTGGATTGGTGAGGACGATTCCAATACTGATGACCAACTCTCTCTTTTATATTCCTGGCCGAAGAAAATAAAATAGAATCATTCAATAAACAAGAACACGCTAGATCATGGTGAATAACTTCATATAATGTATACTCACACACCAGAATAACTCTTGAATTAGAATTGTTGCCTGAATTATTAGTTTTTTCGGAAGAGGATAAATCACTCAATCCATCGAGCCAAAACCTAATATATTTGTTTTTGGAAATTGGATTATTGTTAATGTGAATTTTGGAGGTGGTAATTTTTTTTCTTGATCTTATTTCATTGTTAGGTAGAATGTTCGTCATTTATAAATGTGGTTTTTCTCAAAAATGTTAAGGTTCATTAACTTAAAATTCAGATCGAGAACGAATTCCAAAAAGTCCTCAAACTTCATTATATCATCTGGATCTTCTTGTAATTGTTTTTATTATTTTCTCTTGATTTGAACCGCCTGAACTACCAAGTCTTCCAGCGGATTGTTTTTCATGACCATTTTCTACCTTGCATCACACAACATCATAGCTTATCATAGAATCCATCTCGTTTTAATAAACACTATATAACCAGACAGGGATTAAAACCAGAGTACTTTTATTTGGAAAGATAAAGCTCTATGAGGTAACTCAAAATAATGGTGTATCAATTATTTGGTTTGTTATCAAGTTAATTCTAATAATGACTGATAGATCACACATAATTCTATCACTATTCATATGAAACAAACATTCTAAATTTGTAATTCTAGTAGTTGATGATCAAGTATTAGTAATTTAGAAGTTCAATAAATTACTGTTGCAGTTAACCTTACTCAACTTTATTATAAAGTATCAATATAATAAATAGACGCCAATGTGTGAGATTTCTAAGGAAAATATATGTTTTTGTCATGAAATAACTTGAATAGATGGCAGAGTATTTTGGGTGATGATATCCCTTAGTGTCATCTTATCCTTTTAGCCTAGTAATGTTGTGGATAATATTATATTACACTATCGCGTGAAATTATGTCCTTTATAATCTTTATAAATATTAGCTTTACTAAACAAACTCTTTCATTCTTTTAAATCAATAAATGAATGTAATTTGTTACCAGGAAACATGATATATTTCAATTAATTATAGTAATGGTTTCCTAGATATATATTATTGTTGTGTTTTATTTAATCTATATACAATATTTATTTTTCATACGTACGGTAAATAATTAAATGAAACTAGATTTTTGAGTACTAGAATATTTTAATACTATATGCATCATTATTTAAAACTTATAGTTGTGTGTCCCTTCATCATCCAGTAAAACAGACTCCAAATATATACAATATAAGATCCCTTCTTCTTTTAAAAAATCTAAAAAATGTAAATATCAAATTAGACCTTTCAACACAAAATCAAAATAAATTATTCTTCGACTCGAACAGTTCTTTTAAAACTCTGGAAAATTTAAAGCCAGAATAAATACGATATATTATATAGAACTTATGATGGGTTCTTCAAGTATTTCAAGTTTTAAAATGTATGTATTGTTTGATATAAATAATTTAAAACAAAATTTATTATTATCCAACACCAGCTATGCAATGATCTAGAATAACTAATGTCCTACTTAACGTAAAATGATTATGTGTATTTTCTACTATATTTGACCAGTATTATTCGTTGGTGTTGAGCACGTTTAACCCCTCGGTCACTGAGGGGAGGCGCGGTCAATATTTTCTATCTTCGGTATCACGAATATTTCAGTAAATACAAGATCTGTATAACCTTTAAATTATTCTTATATACATAAAGAGATAACATTGTAATGGTATTTTTTTTACCTTAAGATTACTATTAATAGTAATGAAAGTCAGTTAAAGAAGTTTCGTAAACTTTTTAGTCAAAATATCGTTTATTTTATTAATTATAATTCAAAGAATCCATTACAAATATTAATCTACGAATCCCCTGGGTATTGTCCACAGATTCCTTGGGATCCATGGAGCACAGTTAGGGAACCACTGCTCTTGGTTTATTGATTTATTTTATTTTTATTTTAGAATATACTTTACGTTTAAATTGTGTTGACCATTTAATTCATATTAATGATTAAGAACTAATATCCATATTTAAGTATGAAAATACTAAGTATATGGTCACACAGGGAACACAGGTTGAGGTGAAAACTTAGATATTATGAAAAATAAAATAACATTTGATAGAGTCAATGAGTTTAAATATTTAGAAACAATTTTAACTATCGATAACAATATTAGATTGGAGATTGGGAAAATAATAACGTAAATAAATTCTTATTAATTACTCGATCAGTAAGTTGTTGGCTTCTTGCTTGCTGTCGAGAAAAGTAAAACTCAGAATATACAAAACCACAATTTGGCGTTGTTTTCTATGAGTGTGAAAAGTGATCTTTTAACTTTAATGACAGAAATAAATTTAGGGTGTACGAAAACACGGTGCTTAGGAAGATGTTTGGTTCAAAAATGTATGAATATATTGGGGATTGGAGGAGACTACATAATGATGAGATGCATACCCTGTACTTATCATCAAACATTGATATAGTAATAAGATCTCGCAGGTTACGGTGGTAGGTTATGCAGCGTGAATGGGATTATCTAGAACTGCGTTCGAGGTATTGAATGGCAAACCTGATGGGAAAAGACCACTTGGAAGACCTAGACCTACATGGGATAGAATATGTATAGACTTGAGAAAGAAAGGCTGTAATGAGATATATTGGATAGAACTACCTCAAGATAGGGATAGGTGAAGTACTTTAATGAGTGCGGCAATGAACTTTCGAGTTTTTAATGCCATAGATTAAGTAAATGAAGTAAGTCTATTTTTAAAAATTGTCTATGATTTTAGAAATATTTTAACACCATCTACCATCACTTGTGATATCTATAATTAGATTAAAAATAGAACTGTGTATAGTTTACGAAGATTCCCGAAGGGACGATATCAACTGAATGATGTGCGCATGTGCGTGAATTAGCTGGGTTGCTTTCCGACCAAACCACTTAAGCCACACCAGTAAATGTATTGTATTCTTTTATCAAGTACATAATTTTAATAAAGAATGGGTGATTATTTGATCTCAAAACACAATAGTTCAATAGTTGTGTGTGCGTAAACATATTCTCTCTCGTTTTATCCCTTGCTCATTCATCATACTAAGATAATGTAATGAGTGTTAGCTGATGAACTTTCGTTCAGCAAGATATAAATATAAGTTGATCACAATAAATATTTGCAATCTATGAAATATCACTACTTTTTAAATTGATGAGAATTTCAAAAGTGACCAAATTAAATTACTTTGAATAATTCTTTTGGTGAGTAGGCCTACTTTTCTTTGAATGCCATCGTTGTTTTATTTTATCTCATTTTGTAGTAGATAACATCTCTATTCATAATAATTTTATATTTTTCAATTTAGATATAAAAATTTGTTTCGAGTGAGCAGTAGCAAATATTATTACAGTTATAGTTTTAACTGTATTGAATGTAGAAGAGAGGTTTGAGTGGCATTGTTAAGCAAAAGCTTTTTACTAACTAAGGAATAGAGTTATGAAGATTGGCCCATTTATTGTGGAAATGCAGAGCCATAGGAATAAACGGTTATCTTCAAGACTGTTTATTGTTTTGCAAACTCCTTTTCGGAAACAGTCTAAACAATATTAAAAGCATGTTGATAATTAATATATATGTTGTACTTTTTTACACACACCCGCACTATAATTTTAACAGTGATCAATTATCAATAATTTTGTCATTTTTCAATATAAAACTGACAGCTTCATAACAAAAAATATGAAATATAACATCCTTACATTATCTTAGAATAGGTGTTGAAAATATTACCATAAAAATTTAATTAATTCTTGATAAACCTGATATCTCCAAACGTTTGGTTTTACCGTAAGGGGAAGCTGAATTATATCCATTTTGAATGGTAGCCATTCAGACTATTCTTAAACAAGCACCACAAATAAAAAGTCTGAATTGTATCAACTAGAAATATTTGCATTATACCCACAGTTTAGTGAATTGTATCCATTTAATTGCGGTACCACTTGTCTGATAGATGGCAGCAAAAGAAACTCGCCTCAACTCATTCCATGTTTACTAGAGAGCAGCACTTATTCTTAACTCATTCCGAGGTAGCTAGAGAGCAGCACTATCTCTATATTAATATAAAAAATATAATATTTTTAATTATCATTGTCTTATTACTTTAAAATCTAAACATGGATTTTCCTACTTATTTTTTAAAACATTACAGAACATATCTGGCATTAAGGTGCTTGTTATTTGTATATATATATATATATATATAATATATATATATATATATATATATATATATATATATATATATATATATATAAACCCTACTATCTACTTGTTGACAATCTTGTATTTAAATACTATTATTATGATAATTGATTGCAGTAGATACTTTAACGACGCCATATTATTTGCTCACAGAAAA
>JBCFYV010002057.1:0-34046 GCA_039000515.1 Timema cristinae
TGGCACTGATAATAGCACAATTATTTAACCCATGACATTTTATATTTCAGCCCTTAACCCCTTAAAATAATTTTTACTTGTCCGTCTCTTACTCTCAGTTTTGAGGACCAATGCTACGGGTATTCTTATGGAAGAAATAGAGCCAGCTTCATCTATTATAATTAAATTGTTAATATAAATAAAAATGAATAGTTAATGATTTATAATTTGTTTTTTATTTAGTAAAATTTTAATCAATAAACTAAGTAAAAATACATAAATTTTGGTGGTGGTTGGTGACTGTGGATGGGGTGGGATAGAGTGAGACAGTTCCAGTGAGGAAGATCACTGTTGACCTTACAAGAGAAGTGGTCCTCCTTGAGAATGAAGAGTGTAATTGTAAATATTATGGGGGAGATGCTCCAGTAATGCCATTTTAACCACTAGTATTCCAGAACATTATGTGCTAGCCTATGACTCTATCCATTTTTAAAGCTCCCTTTAGTCAGTTCAATGACCCACGTTGGGGCTTACACAATTTATCAAGTGAAATTGTAAGAAAAGCGCTGTCATTTTACTTTTATTTAGTTGTTTTCATACACACAATAATTATACTTTGCTGTTTCAGATTGGCTATTCGCTACATCAGACATTTACAAGCCGTATTGGAGCTAGATGAAGATATAGAGAGCATGTCATCTCTCTCGCTCATTATCAAGAAGGATATTACTATCACTATCCCTCGTACCATAGCTATCCAACAGTATCACCCTCACGTGTCTACTGGGGACAGGACACAGACAACCATTTCCAGTACCATCCAACCAGCTACCAGTAAACACTCGCTGGGAAAAACAATATTACATATATTATATTATATTGCTAGTTTCAATATGCATAAAGTAACTAAAATTGACAAAAGTTAACTATATTTAGCTTCTGGCGGTTGAAATTGACAAAATAGAATCTAGGAAAAACAAGGATTTCTCCACGAGAATTGATCAGCAGGTTGGTGGGAAGTTTTATTTGTAACTGGAAAGTTTAGCATCATAAGGAAGATTACCAGCCTCACACTGAACCTTTTGATACAAGCATGACATTTTGCAATTTATTTAAACTTTGAAATTTCATATATGGAGACTAAAAAATGTATCCATGGAGATGAGCTATGATGTCATTAAGATGACCGCCACCTTTAAACGCTTTTATCAATACAAATTGAGAACCACTATTTCATTTTTGGTTATTTTTAAAAATTAAATCTCTTTTGATTTTCTTTAAGATCGATAGCATTCAATACGCTATGATCTGGATGACACATCTGTTATTACAACAATTCTTAATTTAATCCTTTCGATTGTTAACACAAGAATTTAAACCCTTTGACTCTGATAACAAGTTCTTAATATTAATCTAAACACTTATTATAATTTTGTGGAACTATTATATTTCAATTTTAATATTTTTCATGTGTATTTATATTATCAGCAATGTTTATACATGAAAGTATTACAAATCAAGTATCCAGTCAATCAGTCCATCAATTACCTTTTTATTAATGGTATTGTAATTGTGTAAATATTACTTTCCAACTTTTTCTTAGGCTGTTATTGGTATAATTGATCATTCAAGTGATAGGCTGTTGTGTATATTTAGCCATAGTATTAACGGCTCCAATCTTGTCATTTGACAGTTTACACTTTTTATAGTTTTTCGGTTAATTCTTTCTGTTACTGTTTAGTAGTATTCTGCACAAATCTATAGTTTTACCCATTTATGAATTCAATTTTTGCCCTTTAACAATCTCGAAGGTGATTTTTAGGAATGTGATTATGCCTGTGTAATTGATTTAATGTTTTTGAATAAATTAATTCCTTGTTATATTCTTAATTTTTATTGTTTAATTGACTACATTGATTTAATTTCTTGATCTAACAATTTCTCTTTGAATAAATTAATTCCTTGTTATATTCTTAATGTATATGTTTAATTGATTAAAGATGTGTACCAATCAATTAATTGCTGTTCTACCAAAGTACGATCCTTATAATAATCATTTCATATTTCTCCTTACTAAAATTAAAATGAATATAACTAAAATTATAAGGTATAAGTCGGCTTGTGATAAAAAAAAACACTCTAAAAATAATTTACTTTTAGAGCATATAAGGATATTTTTTTTGCTACGAAGGTACTTATACTGCTTTGTTTGTATCTGCGATGTGATTGTAGTATGATGTGTTGATCAGTTTTCTTAATGACATTTTGACATGACAACAAGCTCTGAGAACCAATTTTAAGGCATTATAATATTCTCATATAGAATGGAACTGGCTTTACTTCTTTCCTTAAACTCTTTGGAATGTGCCACTGTCTCGTGAACTTAGCGGTCGCCACTCGAATTTGGGTGGGCTCTATCAGTTCGTGAAGCGTCGTGGTCTTGCTTGGATGTGTATTTATTGTGTCGCTGAACCGTAGCTATGAGGTGCTGGAACGGTGAAATAGGGTAATTAGTTCAGTTCCCTTCTTCTTGTTTATTCATTAATTGTAGCAAATGAAGGAATTATTTGATTGAATTACTGTTCTAACAGCTATTAGCGGTGCTAAAAACTCCTTGGCTCTCGAGTGATGGCATGATGTACCATGCAAAATATAGCGGGGTTCAATACCAGGTTCATACATATCCAAGGCGGAGTTCCCATTTGAAAGCGGACCTCCTAAGTCAGCATTATGAAACCCTTCTGATGCGTGAATTCCATTGTTTTTTAGAGGTAAAAACCACTATACATGGTTACAACATAACAATTTCCCCATTCTGTTTACAAAGTCGATTGTGACTAAAATAAACACTGTTGGTCACACCGATGGGGGAGGTCAATTAAATCCCCTTAAGGCAATGGTTTGGGCAAATAGGATGGTTCAAAAGCGAAAGGTGCTTAGCAATCTCGGGGCTTACCCATTTATTCCCGGTAGTAAAGTAGTAAATCAAATGATTTCGTAAATATGAATATGTTCAGCAAACACCTCAGATCAGACGTTAGAATGTCTGTCCATTGAGCCAAGGGTCCAGGGTTGGAGTCCCGGTATGGGTGAAAATGCTGGCTTAATCCTTCATAGCGATAAATTAACGGCAGGACTGGATTTTGTGCATGTCATATTCTGCAAAACTAGTACACACCATGAAGCAGAGAGACAGGCTTACATTCATGTATATATTGTGGCTGGTTATGCGCTGTTATACATGCTAATTTACTAGAGTTGGGAAATTTAATGTACTCACATTTTCGTGAAATGAGAGTGGTAAACCGTCAATGGAAAACTGCTCACGCCCTCTTTTTTTACTCATTGAACCATACTACGTCACTGGCTGTCCGATATAATGTGACAATATAAATGAATACTAATTAGCAGAGACCCGAATCCCCGCCTAACGAAAACTTCTAGAAATTATTTTAAAAAAAATTAGGTTATAGAAATGAAGTGTACAGTATTTTCGTGTTGGTAGACTGGAAAGTCACACCACTACGCTGTCTAAAGCATCAGGCTCGCAATGCAAAACAGTTAGTATGTTTATGACGGTAATTACACACGACAGTGATTCGTAGCCCGATATTAGCTTTGAGTCATGTTTTACTGAGAATTAGATTTCTAATTCCAATAAAGTATTTCCCAGTATCTCTCTTCACGCATGTGTGGGATTCCTTCATTGTCCTTACCCACTTAGAGTAATTTTCATTGTTTCAAATCAAAGTAATTATGTTGTTAACAAACCTATGCTAAATATAATCATTTGAGTTGGATACCCCTATGTGACCAAAGAGGGTGCCGGCCAGTGGATCAAGGTTAGAAAATGAAGGCACATTAGTAGTGAGCACGCCCCATGGCTCCAATTTGACCTTTGACCCCAATTTGTGTGACGTAATAATTGCGTGTTATGTTGCAACATCCTGTTTGAGTACCGTGACCTACTTTCCTCTGATTGGTTGCTATAAATATCCTCCTTCCCCCACCAATTTTGACCTGCTTTCCACATCTTTACCGTTATTCCCCCCACCCCTGAGCTACTTTCCTCTGATTGGTTGCTATAAATATCCTCCTTCCCCCACCAATTTTGCCCTGCTTTCCACATCCGCTTCCCCCTCGACTACCAACCCTGGACATGTTGGTTCTTGATGATTGTTAATAGATATTGAGGTCATTGCCCCGGGAAACGGGGTTTTTCCCTGGTGCCAGTATGTCGGGCAGACAAGACAAGAATAGATATTGAGGTCATTGCCCCGGGCAACGGGGGTTTCCCCTGGCGTCAGTTTGACGGAGGGCTCGGCACGAAGCTTGCGCTATGGCTGACAAGCCTAGAATGAACATCGGCTCTTCTGTCACAAGGCTCTGTCCCGGAACAAGCAGCATGAACCTTGCGCTATGGTGCTTTGTGGTAGAGTGTGGTAATTTGTTCCAGAGACCCCCCTCTTCCTTCGCCACCCTGACGCCATGTTTGAGTAACCTACTTTCCTCTGATTGCTATAAATATCCTCCTTCCCCCACCAATTTTGACCTGCTTTCCACATCCGCCTCCCCCCTCGACTACCAAACCTGACGTGCTATGTCACAACTCTAGCTGACACATGCACAATCAGGGGCCTCGGAATCCACAGTTAGGGGCCACTACCCCGTCACAAGTCTACTAAAATTGGTTGTTTGGTAGCGTCTGTCGAAATGCCTGGAAATGTACCTCCACCCGCAGCTCTCGGACCGGACAACCTGAGTTTTTTTCCTATGACGTAATCATCGCGTGTTATGTCCCAACCCTGGCGCCAGTATGTCGGCCCGACAAGACAAGAATAGATATTGAGGTCATTGCCTCGGGCATCTGGTTTTCCCTGGTGCCAATATGTCGGCCCGAAAGACAAGAATAGATATCGAGGTCATTGCCCGGGGCAACAGGGTTTTCCCTGGCGCCAGTATGTCGGGCAGACAAGACAAGAATAGATATTGAGGTAATTGCCCCGGGCAGCGGGGGGTTTTCCCTAGCGTCAGCTTGACGGCTCACGAGACAAGAATAGATCTTGACCTCAACAACCTTGGGATTTTCCCAATGACGTAATCATTGCGTGTTATGTCGCAACCCTGGCGCCAGTATGTCGGCACAACAAGACGAGTTGAGACAAGCTTAAATATCGAGGTCATCGACACGGGCGCCAGGTTGGTGGGCAGACAAGACAAGTCGAGACAAGAATATATCGTGTGACGTCAAACTAGGGAGGGGGTGGCTATAAAGAGGGGTGCCCACTTGGTTGTCTATTTATAAACGTTTGTAGAGCGGGCAATATGGACAAGTTACAGCAGCTGGTAAATATCGTCGACGCGGTGCAGACCGTCAAATTGTGTGATCTAGCCGTAGATCAAAAGTACTCGGTTGATAAATTAAAAGCCGTCAATACAAAGTTCGGGAGACGTCTAATAGCCTATCTAGACGGCGAGTTTTGTGTATTTTTACCCTGCCGGTTTGGTACTCTTACAGATGAAGACGTGTGTGAGTTAAATAAAGAAAAACTGGTATTTACCTGCGCCGGAGTAAAACCCGGTTCACCACCATTGTGAACTTTGAACGCGTTTAAGAGACACGGCAGTTAACAACAACAACGGGCAGCGGAGCACTCTACAGGACGTTTAGCTCTCAGGTACGCTCACCATGCTTCGATCCGGCTATATTAATTTAATGTTTGTGGGCCATACGATGGAGGGGCGTGCCTATATGACGGGAGAGAATGTTCACAGTGTGGCGGTGTGTGATAGACAGGTAATTTACAAAGTAGAGGAGCGAGGCTACATAGAGTTTTGTGACTCTACCTGTCACACGATACGAGCGACGGAAGTACTACCCTACGAGAGAATCGTGGAAACGTATATGTGTGATGTAACGTGCGGCATTTACAATTTCCGCAAGGGGGATGTGGTAGCTGTGTTACCCCAAACCTCCACCGCCACCCTTCCGAGCTCCACACCAGCCGTCACCGTACTTCACGCCTTCGCCCTCGGAGAGACAGCCGTACACAGCCCCAGAGTCACAGCCGTACCCAGCCCCAGAGTACCCACCACCAGAGTCGTCTACCTACCAGACGTCACAGGCGTACCCGTCGTCAGAGTCGTCTGTCTGCCCGTCAGTAGAGTCACCTGCGTGCCCACCGTCCGAGGCGTCTACCTACCAGGCGTCAGATTCACTGGCGTATCCACAGTCAGAGTCGCCTGTTTACCGGCCAGCAGAGTCAGCTGCGCGCCCACCACCGCCGGAGGTAAAGTCCGAAGAACCTGTAAATCTCGAGGATTTAACAATTTATAAAATTATTCAAATGTTAAAATTATAGGTGAAACGCACGCCGACTACATACTCGGTCTGGGCAGTTTCGGTAACGTTTTCCTTCCAAAGTCAATATATTATTTGGATTGTAAGCGCTTTAAATCTAAAGCCCGCTGTATGATATATCTCGGAGGACAAAGTGTGATGTTTAAAAGTGAATTAATAAACTAGACGTACTCTGCTGCTGTCATAGGAGCTAGTGGTGAAATTTTGAAAAAACGTTAAGAGCGAATGTTTATTTCTTTTGCTGCATCTCCTATTGACATTATGCCGTTTAAATGCTGCGTTTGTGATGGATCCTACGCAAAGCTATCCAATCTTATTCGGCACAAAATTCAATGTCATCAAACTGCTGCTCACCAGGATACCTGTTGGGACTGAGGAGGTATTATGCAGGGCGTTAGACATGATCGAGAAAGAGGAATACAATCGTGTCAAGTGCTTAAACGAACTTGAGAAAAACAAAAGTTATAACGTTGTGCTATCGGAAGAGCCCGAACCTAATGTTATTGTGCTTGAGTTTGTTGTAAGAGTAAGATTGCCAGGTAAAAACTGTGGAGACATTATCAATATACACTCTAGCGTCTCTCAACGTGTCTTGAACTATTTTGGAGGTGGCTCCTACTCATTTTCTAGATGGTAGATGTCTTTTATATGTATTGGTCAAAACACCTAAATAATATTGCTGCTTGTTGTGAATGTTTTAAATTAATTAATTGTTGATTGTCAATAAAAAAGACTAACAATAAAATTGACTCCTACTCATTTTCTGGCTGGTAGATGTATTTTATATGTATTGGTCAAAAGACCTAAATAATATTGCTGCTTGTTGTTGTTTTAAATTAATCAATTGCTGATTGTAAATTTTAAAAAAAACTAGCACTAAAATGTCGTTATTATTTTTAAATCCTCGGCTGGACAATCAAAGACCTGAAGGAGACGCCAACATTGTTGTGACTTAGTTTGCTATCCAGGGATGAATTGCTTATCTAATCCATAATATATATTTACGAGTATATCTTACCCCCTTAATGTGAACAAACCAGTATACGTTCTAAGATACATATGTAAGCCAAAGTTTCCAGGGTTCGATTCCCGTGTGCAGGTGTAATTTTTTTTAAGAATATGATATGTATTAAAATGGTGAAGAAGAAAATGCTACATATAAAGGAGGAAGCAGCTTTCTCATCACGGTGTTAGGAAGACTGCCCACTGCGCCAAGTGTCCCGAAAGAATGTATAAAACTCTCTCTCTGTGAAGGGAGACATGTATTGGTCTGTTAATCTATGTCGCGTGGTCAATGGTCATGACGTCTAAGGAATCACTTGGCCACGAGGCGTTAGCATGTCTATATGTCCCCACCAGAGTCAAGTGTCCAGGCTTCGATTCCCTGTATGACTGAAAATGTTGGTTTAAGAGGGGGGGGAATGGGAACTAGTACACCAATTGAAACAAAGAGACGGTCTTACACATGTCAGGGGTTCGAAACCCTATATTAGCCACATTCATGATTTTTTTCGGGGAGAGCGGATTACCGTAAGGTGTTTCCCTGTCTCATTCTCCGTGCTAAAGTTGGGGTTCACTTCCATGTCCTTTCAAAAAAAAGTAATTATGTTGCTACCAACCCTATGTCAAATATGATCCTTTGAGCTGGTGGCAATCATCCAGTGGACCAGGATTCGAACCCCTGTCCTTGTTTCTCATCACTGCGTGTGAAGCGTTAGGATGTCTACCCACGGCGCCAAGTGTCCAGAAAGAATGTATCTCTCTCTCTCTCTGTCTGTGAAGAGAGACTTGTATTTGCCTGTTAATTCTATGTCGCTTGGCTATTGTCAATGGTCAAGACGTTCTAATGAATCAGCTGGCCGTGAGGCGTTAGCATGTCTGGCCACCGCGCCACGTGTCCCGGCTTCGATTCCCTGTATGACTGAAAATGCTGGTTTAAGGGGGGAACGGGCTTTGTACTTAACTAGACGGTCTTACACCCATAATGCTTGAGACGGAGCTTCTATGATAGTAGAGAGGGTGTAGACGTTAAAACGCAAAACATAACAGTTTTATAATATTTATCACCGCAACACTTAAACAAAAAAAATCACAAGTAATACACTTATGAAGATCTTGAAATTATGTTGTTATGTTTTAAATATGAAACTATATATGCGGACATAATATATATAACATTTACGCTAAACAAATTTTCCACTTCACAAAAATAATATATTTAACATATACAAAAACCCGCCTCAGTGGATTAGTTGGTTAAAGCGCACGGTGTATTGAGCTCGGCTGCTGAGGACTGGGAAGATCGAGGTTCGAATCTCGGTCGGGTGAACTGAGCGTGGTTTTTCCTAAATGGTTTTCCACTTTCCCTCCACGCAAATGCGGGTTCATTTCCTCTAAATCAACCTTCCCAATTCCTAATCAGTTAGCGTAATTAGTACTTAAAGCGTATAACCCGAACGTGTAGTAAGACGCGGTGCTAATAATAATATTATTATTATTATTATTATTATTATTATTATTACGAAATTGGAAACTAAAAAATACTTATGATATGAAAAGTCTTTAACTAAATTCTTGTACGTTGCTACATATAATATTGATTACAAATATCTGCTTCAGAATTAATAACTACCTACCTTCTATAAACGCAACCCTCTCAGTGATGAAATACGAATTTACCAACCCTATACAAAGCACATTGTCTATATTATCTTTTCTCTCCACGACAAAATAATGTCTCTTGAAGATGTTTATAAAATCTTGATAGTATTTTAAAAAAAAAATATTTAACATGAACGCCTAGTTCACATTCCAAACTATTATAAGTGCTTATATGGGCAGAGCTATATTTACAGTTATTCATAGTTCCACATGTGGCGCTTGTGTTTTCTCGATTAGAAACGTATAAATAGTAATTTAAATAAAAACTATGCCTTAAGAATGAGAAAATTGTTCTATAAAGTACACTGGTATTTTCCTGTAACTGTAATAATCCACTTCATTGGCCACATAGTCATCACTCTTAGGATAGATTAGACTGCTGAAGACGGGGATATCGGAGTTCAATCCTGGTTGGATGCACTGAAGGTGATTTTTCCTGGATGGTTTTCCACTCTCTCACTATGCAATGCAGGTACACTTACTCTAAATTAAACCTTTATAATCCCTAGGGCATTATTGAAATTATTACTACATAAGCGTATAAATCAAATTGGTAGTAAGAGACAATGTTTGAAAAAAATAATTGTGAACAAATCAATAGATGAAACCAACTACATAAAATAATTTTTTATTGGATGTATTTTCTTTAATTTTTCGAACACCTTGATTATATAAATACTCAAACTACAAACTAGCCTAATACTAGGAAAAACACAACATTCGGTCCCCATCTGACAATTTACCAATAACAAATCGTCTACCATGCCAAGGATGGAACCCGAGACCCATAACAGAGTTATCACACGCACTATCGACTTTGGTAAGGTGGTATTCCTGCCAGTGAATTTGTCAATGATTCGAACCCTGAATTGATTACTAACTGTGACAAAGTGTAATGCAAGTATAATGCCCTATAGGTGACCTGGTGGTCTAGGAAGTAGTAAGAGTCAGACTTCTGTGCTGAGGGTCCGGGATTCAATCCTCAGTCCCGGCACAGACATATCTGATTACCAAACCCTTCCTTCCCCCTCTGAAAAGACGTGTATTAATCACAACTTGTGAATGTGGGGAATGCCAGGCCTCCACCGTGGTTCGGATTCCATGTTAAACTGTAGGTCCTCCATTCATCTCACAATCACCCTACCATAACACATTAGCGTTAGTGCGTATATCTCGAACGGGTAGTAAGATGCAGTGCTAATAATATAATAATAATGCCCTATACCGATCGACCACCACTGCGGGTAGCTGGTTTCTTAACCCGAAAGTATTGTAGGGTATATTATGGGTTAATATATTTTTGCTGCACATGAAATAAATTTTCTAATATTTAAAATTGTCTCGGCAATTACAACGATTCCAGCCTATTAACAGCTATATAAACCGAAAAGTATACTTGTTTCCATATAAACGTAAGATTTACCGAAAGTTTTAGGTTCAGCTGATATTATCAATTTTTATGTAGGCCTAATGTGTTGAGCTGGCTTCTCAGTTTTCATTGTCACATTGCCAAGTGCTATACTATACTCGCCAAGCCCGGGCACAGTGTATGTTTCCCAATCTACAGAAAAAAAATCACTACAACACATAAATGGTAGACGCTATTGACGCATAATTTTTTTAAACAAAAAACTGAGTTATTGGTATAATTTCCTTCCCATAATATTTCTAAAATGAATCAAAAGTAAAAATTTTACTAACAAGAACACATTTTTATGTTTTATTTGAAATATTTCAAGCGGCATAATACTTTTTTTCAGTCTCGTGTAAAAGAAAACCATTTCAGACTTTGCAGGCAATGTTCATAGCTATTATTACAGCCACCATAAATATTTGTAAACTCGTGAAAGAGAGAAACTATGTCAGTTTTCATATTTTATAACGAAATAAGTAGTTTAAAATTTGTTTTGGTAGTTTAAATTGTTTTCACTATATGCAACGGTAACTGTTATATGATATAGCATGCTTATTCCATATAAAGAATGATGGTCATTCTTAAGCTACAAAACGGTAGCTCCACTTGTTTCAAAAGGACAGAAACAGAAAAACCATTGGGTCAGAAAGAGATGGTGTTGTATTGCAATTTAAGAGTGGAGCGGTATATAGACCATTCAACCACTGAGTGCATAATAAAGTAAAACATTGGTTAAGGCTATATTTGCATTTGAATTTAATCATGAACGCTGGGAGTAGGAGAACAAATAGGCAAGAAGAAAAATACAAATACAATTTGTGTTGTAGCCCCCTTTAATTAACTTATACCATGGGAAGCAGATAGCTATTATAAACACAAACAGTAAGAAAGTTTGGATTTATTCACGGATAGTTATTTTCATTAAGTATCGTTCATGTAGGCAAGAAATTAGCCCGCATATTAGCTAATATTTGTCAAAGAGGTAATCGAGCAGGGACGTCCTCCCACAAATTTAACTATGGCAAATAAACAGACAACTTTAAAATTAAATCGTTGAATCAACCCTATAATGTCCTATAACAGCATAGACCAACATTTGACTCAAGCATGAAATATGTTTTTTTTAGAACAGTAGCAAATTTAACCCTAGCAAATACACAGACAATTTAAAATTTAAAATCAAGCACTTTTAAGCTATGTAACAGAATAGAATTGAAATACCTTGTGTGGGTACTGCTGAATTGATTAGATTAATAAATGCTAGCTTTTAAAACAGTAGCAAATTTAACCCTGGCAAATACACAGACAATTTAGAATTTAAAATCAAGGACTTTTAAGCCATGTAACAGAAGAGAATTGAAATACCTTGTGTGTAGGCTGTTGAATTATGATTAGATTAATAAATGCTAACTTTTAAAACAGTAGCAAATTTAACCCTAGCAAATACACAGACAATTTAAAATTTAAAATCAGACACTTTTTAAGCTATGTAACAGAAGAGAATTGAAATACCTTGGGTGGATGATGCCGAATTTTCCATCTTGATTAATCAGTCGTTCTGAAACGTGCGGTTTCCACTTGAAGAAGAAGGCAGAGGGTTGGTTGAAACGCATCCCTATATATATATATATTATGAACCAAAACCTCCCTTTCACTGGAGAGCCATCGACCTCCTTTCTAATTTACATCGAAAATAGAAGCGGAAAAATACGTATTGTCTCACCAATACTTGAGCAATATTAGTTTTCAACCACACACTTATTGTGTGGTACACTTGAAATTTAAAGAAAAAAACGCGCTAGTAACGATAAAAATTATAGCGTGGGACCAGGATTCGAATCGAGAGTGCTTTCTTAAACCTGTGGCTCGCAAACCATCCCTGGTTCATCCACCTTGGCGTGATAAATTCCCTGGTTTCAACTGTTGACATTAGAACCTAAGGCTGGCTAACGATTGATCTTGGGCATCAAGAATCAGGACGAATGGTGTCACCTTCATTGTTTGACTTGTGACCGCAAACACACTATCCGTGGTTCAAATCACGGCTGGGTGAAAGTTAAACTCTCCCTGCGGTTCACTTAGCCTAGTATATAAGTTTTAATAATTTTGCTAAACAACTCCACTCCATAGATTCCTTCAACAGCGCCGGGAGGTTTTCCATATTCTCCCTGCGGGTACACTTATGTGTGTGTGAACTTGAAACCTTACCTTAAATATTTTAATTTGTTTGGTAGAAAGACCAAAACTATAGTATGAAGAGCATATAGCTACTTTACCTGCGGTCAGTATCTATCAACAAACTTGCTCGGTATGCGTTTGTTATTCACCTGCATCACTGGTAGCGTAGTCTAAGGCGTCACTGCCAATGCCTGGGAGGTCGCGGGTTTGATTCCCGTTCTGGTACATGACCATTCTAGGTGTCAGCCCTCCCGCAAACGTAGACCAAAGGTGTTTTTTCCGCACCCTTCGTGAAAATGCGGGTACATTTTCCGTCCTCCTACCTACTTAGCGGGGCTCATCATTGGTTTGACTTCGAACACTGAGGCTATTTCCGAATACCGCATGGCTTATGCTTTTGTATAGGTGAACTAGACACCTTATAGGCGTACAGCTGATGACCAAATTTTTTTAAACTAGATAGGTTGGAGTTCGAACACTGGCCTATCAAGCTGAGGCTATTTTTCCAACTCTCCCTCCAGAATACCGTGTGGCTTAGATTACGTGTGTGAACTTGTCACCTTACCTTATAAGCAGCAATATTATTTAGGTGATTGTCAGGAACAGCGGGGGGAGAGCATGAAATCGAAACCGTGCCTGGTAGCGGAGTTAGGGGTTCAAACATTTCCATCGCCAAAGGCTGAATATATTCTAGGCTATTTCAAACTCTCGCTCCACGCAAATGCGGGTACACTATCACAAGATATTGAATACCGTGTGTGAACTCGTCACCTTACCTTAAATATTAACAACATATTCTTACTAGTTTTTTTATTGACAATCAACACTTAATTTACAAGCACAATATTATTTAGGTCTTTGCCGACTGTGATTACTTGACGTATGAATAGGGGATTCTGCCTGTTTAAAGTATATGCTGTATATCACATGACTTGAGACGTATGAATATGTTAGATAGTGAGTATTCAGGCAGAACATTTATTTGCTTTCTACCCTAGAATTATTTGTACTGCAGATCACCTGACTTGATGTATGAATACAGGGTTCTGACTGTTTAAAATATCACATGAATTGGCGTATGATAAATACTCAGCAATTTGTTAAAGAAAACCTTACATTGACTTATTTATTATTTGTAAACTCTCCTAGAAACCTTACATTAACTAAACTGGCTTTCGATGCCATATAGTGGACCGATAAGCAAGCACCACAAACCCTGTACGGCAATTAAATAATATTAATATAATATTAAATATTAAATAATGTATAACCTTTACATATGTTCCTATGTTAAATACCTAGGGGAAAAAAATCATGGCGGCTATATATATTTTGATGACATAAATAATAACTTTTACATAAGTTTATAAGTAAAATATCTAGGAAAAAAATCACGGTGCTTATATAAATTTTAGATACATTCCGAATACGAATGAATAGCAAACGCGGGTACCACATGGGCTTTTTTTTCACTTTCGCAAATGTTGGGTGCATTGAAGCGGTCGTTGCCCGCCCTGCAAGATCCTATGTAAGTCAGGAAGAAAAAAATATTAAATGAATCAACATTATGTGTGAAGCTAAAAATAAACCTCGGTGCATCCAACCGGATTTCAAGTCCTGACCTCTCCACCCCTAACAAACATAATAGGTGCGTCTGATGTTTAGCCCATGTGCTCATATTGCGAGAGTGCTGTCATAAACCTGAGAGTAGTTTTTCCCAAGAATCGAACCTCAGACCCTCTACCACTTGGGACAGCGGTCACCTTCATGTTTGAATCCGGTGCCAATAATTATATCGCTTTTAGTAGGAAAAAGAGAGAGGCAGAAGTTTATTTTTAAATACCCGTTTCATATTCGATACTGTAAGTACCGTTACCCATCAGACACCTTCAACCTACCACAGAGGATGGACCGTGTCTGCTAGATGCTCTGTTCAGGCAACTGCGGAGTACGCTTTGGCGCAGAATGAATAGCAAATGATGGTGCACAACTGGTTGCATGTACTGCCATGGCGCCGAATGAATAAGTTTGGTTTAGCAAACGGTGGTGCAAATGGACGAACGAAACCTGCTTGATTATTACACCGTATAAATATGTGAGAGTAGATATCATAACTTTTCTATGTCTAAGATGAGGCTATTCCTATTAAAATTGGACTCTACAGGAACACCCCCTCTGTCCACGTGGGTTAGATTTGAACCCTGAACTTTCAGCTACTAGCGGTGCTAAACTGAAATGCTCTGTTCAGGCAATTGTGGGGTACCACATGGACTTTTTTCTCACTCTTGCAAATGTTGGGTGCATTGAGGCTGTCCTCTTAAAAGTACTTCTGACAAGACATCTTGTGAATGTGGGGAATGCCAAGCCTCCAGCGTGGTTCGGATTCCACGTCAAACTGTAGGTCCTTCATTTCATCTCACAAGCACCCTACCATTACACATTAGCGTAAGTGTGTATAACCCGAATGGGTAGTAAGACGCGGTGCTAATAATAATAATAATCTATCTTTAAGATAAGGCTATTCCTATTAAAATTGGTCTATACAGGTACACTTTACCGTTGAATGAATAGCAAATGATGGTGCAAAAGTGGTCGCAGCACAGAATGAACAAGCTCCCAGCTGATCTATTAGCGTAATTAGTATAGCAGCCGCTTAAAACTCCGACATCTTCCCATATTTAGTAGTATAGTCTTTTGCTATAGTAGCGCCTTAAACCATGTGGCCCATTCTTTATGTCACGTGCAATGATAAGCTAAATACCCGTTTTCATATTCGTTATACAGATACAATTACCGAGGATTAGCCATTTAATTTATCTGTACTTAGTCCTCTCTTGCAGAGGGCGAGAGACTTATTAACATTGAGTCCGTTGAAGTTGTGCGGTGTTATCGCCTATTAAGGGGTAACTAACTAATCGTGCCTGTTGGTGAGGCGCGTAGTAATTTGATGGTCTCTGGTTCGAATCCAATCTAGACACGCAGATTATATCAGCACACGACTTACAAACTAACTTAGCTATAGAACAGTAAATTCACCGTGCAAACGGGCGTCGCTAAAACCTACCCTCCCTCAGTGCATCTGAAGGTACTCTCGCAAATGTTGAGTGCATTGATGTTTGGGCTTAAACTTTCATAGGGATATAGTTGCGAACATTAAATTCAATATAAGAGCTATATATTATTCCTCCGAAATATAATTGCGAGCATTAAATTATAATTGGGCTGAAGAATAAAATGGGTGTTTTCACTTTAAACGTGGGTAGCAGCCACACGCCTTACAAACTATAGTTTTATTTCAATATCTATAATATTTGGGCGGAGGAGCCTCCCTCCAGGTACCAACAAGTTGGATGTGTGTGCGAGAGAGAGCTGTTGGGCCGTCCACTTTCATGGGATGTAAAAGCGAGACTGCCGTTTAACGGGAGTTTTCAGAGCAGCCTTACAGGTGTCTATTTTGAGAAACACAATGACTCCTCAAGGTGAATGGAGGTTATTGCTCGGTATGTCACCCCCAGAAGGTAATGACCGGGGGAGGGATGAACAACCCCGTCTCTGAGGAAGAGGGGTGGGGAGGGAAAAGTGAAAGGCTAAGTTGGTCATCAGAAGGCAGCGAGCCCCTGCTGGAGAAGCTTGTGTCATTTACTATTGGGCATCCGGAGGTGAAAGACGTGGAGCGCGAGCCCCGGGTGGCTCTATGCTTCAGCAAATAAACTACAGCGCCCTAATTGATGAATAAAAACACCTCTATCCTACCAATAATAACTACAACACCTCTATCCTAACAATTAACAATAATTAATTAACGATAATTAATCAAAAATAACCAACATGTCCAGGGTTTGTTGGGGGAGGGGCAGGAGGAGGGGAAAGTATGTCAGGGGCGGAGGGGTGGGAGCGGTAAAAAACAACCCCCAAATATAGACCGTTTTCGATATAAACGCTCTGAATACATATAGGCAGTTTTATGTATGAATGACCGTTCCGAAACGACCTCCCCAAATATAGACCGTTTTCGATATAAACGCTCTGAATACATATAGGCAGTTTTATGTATGAATGACTGATCCGAAACGTCCCCCCCACTACGTCATAGGAAAAAACTCAGGTTGTCCGGTCCGAGAGCTGAGGGTGGAGGAAGATTTCCAGGCATTTCGACAGACGCTACCAAACAACCAATTTTAGTAGACTTGTGACGGGGGATAGCGGCCCCTAACTGTGGATTCCGAGGCCCCTGATTGTGCATGTGTCAGCTAGAGTTGTGACATAACACGCAATGATTACGGCATAGGAAAAACCCAGGTTGTCCGGTCCGAGAGCTGCGGGTGAGGTACATTTCCAGGCATTTCGACAGACGCTACCAAACAACCAATTTTAGTAGACTTGTGACGGGGGTAGTGGCCCCTAACTGTGGATTCCGAGGCCCCTGATTGTGCATAATTAGAGATGCTAGAGTTGCGACATAACACGCAATGATTACGTCATAGGAAACACCCAGCTTGCAGAGGTCACGATCTATTCTTGTCCCAACTTGTCTGCCCGCCAACCTGGCACCAGGGTTGCGATGATTACGTCATTGGGAAAACCCAAGGTTATCGAGGTCACTTGTCGCCCCAGCAGTCTGGCGTCAGGGTGGCGAAGGAGGAGGGGGTCTCTGGAACAAATTACCACACTCTACCACAAAGCACCATAGCGCAAGGTTCATGCTGCTTGTTCCGGACAGAGCCTTGTGACAGAAGAGCCGATGTTCATTCTAGGCTTGTCAGCCATAGCGCAAGCTTCGTGCCAAGCCCTCCGTCAAACTGACGCCAGGGAAAACCCCCGTTACCCGGGGCTATGACCTCAATATCTATTCTTGTCTTGTCTGCCCGACATACTGGCGCCAGGGAAAAATCCCGTTTCCCGGGGCAATGACCTCAATATCTATTAACAATCATCAAGAACCAACATGTCCAGGGTTGGTAGTCGAGGGGGGAGGGGAAAGTAGGTCAGGGGGTGGGGGAAGGAGGATATTTATAGCAACCAATCAAGGAAAGTAGGTCATGGTACTCAAACAGGATGTCGCAACATAACACGCAATTATTACGTCACACAAATTGGGGTCAAAGGTCAAAGGTCAAATTGGAGCCATGGGGCGTGCTCACTACTCACATTTCCCTCGTCCCATTGAAATTCACCCCTCTTTATGGTCTATATATGTTTGACCTGTTACCACACGTAATTTTTTATGACTTTTTAATTCTAATGTGGATATAGCTTGTAACGTTTCCCATAAATCTTCTGCTTTGTATTTTTGAATATTACAACCATCTTTTATTTGTCTAAAGGTGTTCACATCCATGCATCCTGGCTCTCGTTTATTATCAATATAGCTTTGGCAACAACCAATGCACGGGCTAGGCAAAGTGTGTCGCCATTTTGAATCGTAATGATCCCTTTGTTATTACGGCTATATGTGCTAGTGGGAGCGAGTTTATCACAATAACGTCCACTCCCGCGAGGCTCCTTAAAGTGGCAGAGTTTAACGTACAAGGGTGCTGTACTCAAAAACAAAGTATTACTCTGCAACACGCGACTTACGTTATAAAGCACTGCTCTAGCGTGTAGCTGGTCTACTCGTCTAAATGAGACCTACACAGGGCTCAGCGTAGTGTCAGTGATACTTAAAAGCAAGCCTACGTGGTCATTGGCGCTAACGCCATGGTCCTGCAGACGATAGACAAATTAGTAATTTGTTCTTCAAGCCAGCTTAATGCGTCACGATATCTTGCTGGTGCACCAAGATGTACGGTAATTTCTCTACCGGTATAAAAGAAACGCCTCAATTGTTTAATCCTCTCTTGTATGATACGAAGCCAATATGAGTTCATTTCATCTAAAGTATACCTACCTAAAACTGTAACTAAATTCTTATAGCCGTAGGTGTAGTGAAAAATCAATTGAACACCAGGATGTAAATGCTTGTAGGTGATCAAGATGTGATGGTCCCAGGGACAAAAATTGGGGTGAAATCGTGAGAAAGAAGTGAAACCACTGCTTTAATATATTATATTTATAATAATATTTCTACAATATAAATATAATAAAATGTGTATAAAGTCCCCCCGGCCCTCCCCCAGTGTACAAAACTAATTTATGTACTAAGCTATTTTTTTTCTGGTCTCCATATTACTTAAAACAATAAAATTAGTTTTTTGTGGATCAAACTTATTTACAATATTTGAATTGTGCACGTGCTAGTATTTTACGATACTAGCGCTCTTTATCTTCAATGTCTGATAACTGAAACTAAAAAGTAGCCAAATCCGTATATCTTAAGCTACTATCACACGACACTTGCTTTTACTATAAATCAAGTGTGCTAGCTAGCGCCTAGATACCTGTATACTAGATAGTACAATAGAAACGGGACTAGAGTAATCACATACTGCTATTTTTGTACTAGGTTCTAATGCAAATATGTATGGAACGTCATAGATTAATTTTGGATGTAGCAGCTGCATTAATTATTAATAATGATATTGAAAACTATGAGAGGGAGCGTAGTAAAAGAATATGGACACGGGACTGGCTGGAAAGACGAAATAATGGTCGCAGGATGCTAAATATGATACATTCGTAGGTTAGATAGAATAAATTCGGGGTGTCACTAACGTTTAGTATCTCGTTAAATTTGTATTAATTTATTTACGATGTGGTCAGAGGCCCCTAAGCCCATGGGTGTCCAAGTACAGTATCCTTGATACACAAATGTTCCCTTTTAGGCCTACGCACACGTTATACTCTAAAAAAAAAACCCACCCAAGGTTGGCATGCTATCAAGTTTATTTAGATTAAAATTGGGTCTGGAACAGTTTGTCGGTTTTAGATTACATGTTTTTAATTAAATATATTTCCATATTGTGGCAATTTGATATTATATAAACAAGGATGTTTAGAATAATTTTCTGCCAATAACAAAACCACATCCGAGGGCCATGTTGGCGCCATTTCTACCATTTCTCTACACAGTCTCAGCGCGCAGTGATTGGTCAAATTACACAGACTAGTGTCGAAACTAGTACGAAAAAGCGCGTGTTCTATCCTTACAACTAGTATGGTAGCCAGTACAAAGAGGCAGACAGAACCATTTTACTTATTCTGATTCATACGACGCTAGATGATGACGTGCTAGCTAGCACACTGGATTTCAAGTCCTAACTACACAAATTTCATAGCTGAGGGAACTGCAGATCTTACGGAGAAAAGATTTATCTTCGCTCTCTCTCTCTGTTACCAGTTGCCAAACCTTCAAGCTTTCATTTGTTGGGAAGTGAGGGGTATGGTTTACTTGGAAATCCCTCATAAACAATGCGGCATGGGGAGGTTGGGGTTCAATTGACATACAAACACATTTCCTCTCGGTGTACAGCCTTTTATAGAAACATTAACTATTTCCACAATAGTATTTTTTTCATGATTGAAGTATATTAACGTTTCTCTATTCCCCACATAATTATGCTTAACCTATTTTATGTATAAAACTTTTTTTTTCATAATTAATATACAAACAATATGTATTGCCGCTTAAGTTACTGAACAAGTTCCGTCTTTACGAATTTAGGTGTAGACTCTTAACACCATTGCCCTTTCTTTACTACTTAATATTTTCCTCTTGGAATGTAATTGTTTGTAACAAGCTGGCAATTCCATAATTTTTGCAATATTTTAACTGTTAACAATACACTATTATTCAAATAAATATATTATTATACACATAAAATTATAATTCCACAACCTTACGGCAAAATAACAAAACGCACAACAAACACATACACAAAATCTTAACGTGATCAATTTAAAAAAATCAAAGAGTACTAATAAAATATGTGTTTATTTAGTGAATGTTTTTTTAGCTAGTTATTAGGAACATGAGACTCAGACTACTGTAACTTTACGACTGTGCTGGAGGAAGAAGCCCCAATTACTGGCAACAACGACAGCTCAGCATTGCCAAATTTAATATACATTCGAAGGAAGAATGATCCTGGAAAACAAAAGAATGACAACGCTGTTGCTCAATAGTAAGTATGCAGTTCCCTCAACAATGAAATCAGGTGTAGCCGTGTGACACGGGTACTAGGCTTTGGTGAATACTCAATGAAATAAACACCGTGGAGCTCCTGTTTCTAAAGTCTTTTTATTAGCACAGACTTGACAAATGTGGTAACATCGCTAACTCTAGACTGGGCATAACTCAACACTCCAAATAGTTCAGTGAACACACGTTTCTTGGGTGAGGCGTTGATATAGTTTCTCAGAATTTACAAAGTAGGTAGTTAATCCTTTTAGTAACTATTCCATTATGTTTTTCTATTCTTATAAATCATGTTTCATAATTACGGTTCATCAAAATTTAACTAAATGTTCCACCTCTGAAACAATAGTTGGGATTCCCTACCATCCTTGTTGCTGTGAAGACAAAATCGTGAGAGTGAGTTACATAACCACTATGGTTATGTAACTAATTCTCACTATATATATATATATATATATATATAAACCACTATGGTTATGTAACTAATTCTCACTATATATATATATACCACCACTATATATATATATATATATATAAAACCACTATGGTTATGTAACTAATTCTCTCTATATATCTCATAGTGGTTTTGTAACTCACTCTCACGATTTTGTCTTCACAGCAAGGGATACCAAGGATGGTAGGGAATCCCAACTATTGTTTCAGAGGTGGAGCGTTTAGTTAAATTTTGATGAACAGTAATTATGAAACATGATTTATATATATACATATGAGCAGTGGTTTTCAACATTTCGCACGGTTTGACCTGGATTTTTGTCCCTGAGAGCATCACGACATCTTGATCGCCTGTAAGCATTTAAATACTGGTGTCTAATTATTTTACACCCACAGTTATTTTCCATCCACGGCTGTAGTAATTTAATTACAGTTGGTAGGTAGGTAGACTATAAAGGAAATTTTTTATATATAATCTTGTATTATTGTAATTTTAAAACCATTAAAATGTATTCTTAAAATTTTAAACGTGAAATTGGTAATATAGTTTTCCACTTAATATGCTGAAATATAGTTACTTTGAACTAGGAGAATAATTGCCCCAGTAACTTTTTTGCAAGACTCCACCACTGTTCAAAAGTACTTAATTCTTCTTTATGTTTATAAAAAAAACCTTAATTGTAAAAGTGTTTAACTATTGTTGACATTATTTAGTTATTGACTATGATGAGACATAGGTAGTTGTTGTCCTGTCTCTGGTCTATTGTGTTGTTGCACATGCTTGGGTTGTTTATTCAGTTGCGGTTAACAGACTTGTAATGTTTGTCCGTGTGTTTGTGATCTCTAAAGTGATTAAGTAATTTCAGTAGTTATTAAACAAAATTCAATATGTAATATAGACTAGTTTAATGGCTGATTAAATAAAGAACAGCACAGTGAAGAAATAAAAGATGGTTTGCTTATTTTTGAACGATATTAACTCAATAAATATTAATAGGATGATGTTAATATTTTGTTATTTTGAGATATTTTCACGTGTCTTGGTTACTAGTAAAATAAACTTTGAGAGTAATTTTCCAGTGTGAATAATCTCATCACTTGATACCCACAACTGAAATATAAGTGAAATGTTTGATTTAAGATTAAAATAATCTATAATAATAATAATAGTTATATTCTAAGTTTTCTGCAATGCCAATATTATGATTAATTTACAAGATAAATATCTTACTATGGTTAATAAAAATAAATAAAACCATATTATTTATAGCCGGGGCAGCCTGAGGTATATTTTGTACCCGAGCGAGATTTATTTTTGGCACCCCCTTATATGGCAGGGGATAATAGGATAATATGGCGATAACCCCCAAAATTAACAACTCTAAGCCTAATGTAGCTTAGCCATAGTAGGAAAAAAAACAGGCGAGGACCATTCCAAAGAGCTTCTAGGGTATTTCAAATTTCAAAAAAATTCTGGTTGAGCACCACTTCAAATAGATTATAGGGAATCTAATTTATAAAAAAATCTAGTGGGTAGGTACTTCTTAAAAAAGCTTTTGGAGGCATCCAATTTTCAAAAATTTGCTAAAGGAGGGCTACTCCTAATATCCTCTAGAAATGTACAAATTTCAAAATATTTCATAGGGATCACGAATATAGTTTTCATAAATTCTCTAAATGAAGACCACTTTAAATAGCTTCTAGGAGCATCAAATTTTCTAGCCTTAACTAGGGATAAGCGGGTAAAAAGTCCAGAAAAAACTTTTTTAGTTCTTGGCCCTCCTTCCCATTCTTACACAAATTAATAATGTTCCACCCCAATTGTATAAAATAAAAATGGTTTTGTTTCTTAGAATTTAATCTTCTTAACATCATGTCTTAAGCTTACGGTAATACCTTCCCCCAACCCCTCAATTAAATATTCCCTACGTCCATGACAAACCCAACGTAACCTAGGTGTGACATGAAAATAATCTGAAGTGGATCTAATAAAATATGGCCATCATACAGTATTACAAACGTTTCACTACAAAAATTGTTAGGATTGCAAAGAAAATTATTAGAACATATTTTGTAAACAATATTCGCTTCTTTAATTTTGATATAAGGAACGGCTTAAGAAATAATTGCATAATATCGTTTTAGGGCACCATTTTTTAAGGTGCCAGATGTAAATTAACTTTTAAAGAGTGACACTATATCTGATTTTTTGACCAAATAACTATACCACCATGTCAAATTTCATGTTAGTATCAAAAATTAAATTAGTGGTTTGCTTAGCATCTCCACTATAACACCCAGGTTACGTTAGGTTTGGGAATTAGTTTGATGGCATGCTCTGTTTGGCACCCCCTCAAGCTGATGCCCCGGACAGCCACCCCTGATTTATAAGTCTACTCACCTTTGAGCTAGATAAAAGATAATACATAAAACACCTAATGTTAAATATTTTATTTTAAAATTACTTGTCTCTCTAAAAAACAAATAGAAAATATGTTTATCAACAATAAAATTACAGATAAAAATCACAAAGATATTGCACCCACTGAACAACGGTTATAATATTACAATTAGTTGAAACTGATTAAAACTGGTTTAATACTGGTTGAACACAGTAACCAGGTTGAAACTGGTTTAAATTGGTTAGCAATATGACTGACTGATTCCATTTAATACTGTTTGAACACAGGACACCCTGGGCAGACTTTGACATTGCGCTCCCAACCCAACTCATTAATGAACGATAAAAGATAATGTGTTTATTCCAGTTTGGTTTCTCAGTCAGCGGACTGTTCATGCTGTTTAACAAGTTCAAATAGTTTTCAATCGTTAAATCCATTTGAAAGAGCGGTATATTTTGATTCAGGTTGGAATAATTGACATTGAACACAGAATAAACAGCCTTTTGAACTTGAGTAAGAAGCCAGTCTCTTTTAAACATGTCTCCATTGGGTAAAGTACAGAAAAACAATTTCACTGACATTAAACTTTTTCATCTTTATATTGACGCTCAGATTTAGAAAAGTCAGCTTGTAAGTTTCGTTTAATATCAAACTGAATTACTTTTTTCTATTATGATCTCATCTCTGACATTCGAGGTTGTAGTGTCCTCAAATAAAAATAAAGGGTCATTACATTTTGCAGAACAATCAGTTGTGTTAAGAAAAACAGAGCCTAAACTTTTAGATGTCGTTGGTTGAGATGATATGCATTCAACTTTGTTGTATTGCTCACCCTGAGTCTCTGAAGGACCCTTAAGAACATAATTGGTTTTAGCTAAGGTATCATTTAAATTTTCAAGTTCATCATCAAATTGAAATGATACCTGGTGAAAAGAGGAAACAAGAGTAGAAAACTAAGAAAATCCAGATCAAACCAAGCTCTGGGTTTTACTCTGGTTTTCAATGGTTATGAAACAACCAGAGTTAGTCTGATTCTTTCAGGGTCTCTGGTTTACTCTGGAATGGTTTGGTTACTGTGGGATGCTCTGGTTTTTATTTCTTCAGAATTCTCTTGTTTGCAATGAAATGCTCGGGTATTTTTCTCTGGAATGGTGGTCTATGTTGGTTTTATCTGGGATTGTAACAATACAAGGGTTGTATTGTACAATCGAAGCCCCACCCAACCCGATGCTGCATAGACTATTGTCCGAATCATACCACCCACTCCAAGAAACCTCGACATTAATTCAAATTACCTACAATAGTATTCTTCACTATTGTAGTTCCATGTACTTCAAGCAATATACAAACAATATAATTCACTATCACACTCGATGTTCCGACCTGGCTATCTAAGATGTATCGGATGGGCGTTTTTCCTGCACGCCTGATGAAACCTGTTCTCTGACGTCAGCAGCCAATCAGTCAAAAAGATGTTTTGTCAACAAACCTGAGAAGCGTCTACACGAAGCGGGATGACCAATCAGCAAGTTAGCGTATGTGCCAGAGGAGGCATGCCCCTCCACACTGCGGCGTCACCCGGCTTAAAATGGACTATTCCTACCAGTTAGCTTACTATATAATATGGATGTTGGGAAGATATTATACGACTTTTGAAATCGGCATCGGCAAGGATGAACCTCTGTTAGATTTATTAAATGTTAGACTTTTGAAATCGATGCCATGATGGATGGAATGTGTAGATTATTTTATATCGTCAGGAGACGACTTCTAAAATTCCAGACACTGTAAAGAAAAGTTAAAATACTCTGTTAATATGTTTTGTTTGAATCATGGAACTGTAACTATTTAATTTAATTTTGTTATAGCCGAGATAGGCTGATGTTTGTTTATTAGATGTGGGCATTATTTAAATGCGATTTTCTAACTAAATGTAACTTCAGTTTCATGTCGCCTCTAAGGGCTTGTTTCTTATAGATGTTAGAAAATTTCTTAATGTTAGCTGGTCTAAATTAACGTAATGCTAATTAAAAAATACTAAAATCAGTATCTTAATTATCTGGACTTTCCGTATTATTCTAGTTTTTGTTGTTGTACGTTTAAATTCATTTATTTACAATTAAATATCTCTAGAATGTTATGGTTTTACTCTGGTCTCTTGGTTCTTCTGGGATGCTATGTATTTTACTCTGGTTCTCTTGGCTCTTTATGGGATCTATGTATTTTACTCTGGTTCATTTGTCTTTGGATGCTATGTATTTTACTTGGTTCATTTGTGTTCTGGGATGCTATGTATTTTACTCTGGTTCATTTGGTTCTCTATAAATGCTATGGTATTTTACTCTGGTTCTCTTGGTTCTCTCTGGATGCTATGGTATTTTACTCTGGTTCATCTTGGTCTTTCTGGGATTCTATGGTATTTTACTCTGGTTCATCTTGGCTCTCTTGGATGCTATGGTATTTTACTCTGGTTCATCTGGTCTTCTGTGGATGCTTGTATATTTTACTTCTGGTTCGTCTTGGTCTCTCTGGATGCTATGGTATTTTACTCTGGTTTGTGGTCTCTCTGGGATGCTATGGTATTTTACTCTGGTTATTTGGTCTCTTGGGATGCTATGTATTTTACTTGGTTCATTTGGCTTCTTGGGATGCTATGTATTTTACTCTGGTTGTTGTTGGTTCTTTGGGATGCTATGTATTTTACTCTGGTTCTTGTTGGTTCTCTTGGGATGTATGTATTTACTCTGTTTGTTGGTCTCTTGGGATGCCATGTATTTTACTCTGGTTCATGTTGGTTCTCTCTGGGATGCTATGGTATTTTACTCTGGTTCTTTGGTTTTTGGGATGCTATGGTATTTACTCTGGTTCTTTGTTCTTAGATGCTATGTATTTTACTTGGTTCATTTGCTCTTGGATGCTATGGTATTTTACTCTGGTTTTTGTCTTTGGGATGCTATGGTATTTACTCTGGTTCTTTGTCTCTCTGGGATGCTATGTATTTACTTGGTTATTTGGTTCTCTGGGATGCTATGGTATTTTAATCTGGTTCATTTGTTCTTTGGATGCTATGTATTTTACTCTGGGTAGTGTTTTGGGATGCTATGTATTTTACTTGGTTCTTTGTTTGGTGCTATGTATTTTATCTGGTTGTTGGTTTTTGGGTGCTATGGTATTTACCTGTCCATGTTGGTTCTATTGGGATGCTATGTATTTTACTTGGTTATGTTGTTTCTTTGGATCTATGTATTTTACTTGGTTCTTTGTCTCTTGGGATGCTATGTTTTACTTGGTTATTTGTTTGGGAACTATGGTATTTTATTGGTCTTGTTGTTCTTTGGGATGTATGTATTTTACTCTGGTTCATTTGGTTCTCTGGATGCTATGGTATTTTACTCTGGTTGTGTTGGTTTCCTGGATGCTATGTATTTTACTCTGGTTCTTTGGTCTTTGGGATGCTATGGTATTTACTTGGTTCTCTTGTTTTGGGATGCTATGGTATTTACTCTGGTTCTCTTGGTCTCTTGGATGCTATGTATTTTACTCTGGTTCATCTTGGTCTATCTGGATGCTATGGTATTTTACTCTGTTGTGTGGTTCTCTTGGATGCTATGGTATTTTACTCTGGTCTTTGGTTCTCTTGGGATGCTATGGTATTTTACTCTGGTTCGTTTGGTTCTCTCTGGGATGCTATGTATTTACTCTGGTTCATGTTGGTTCTTTGGGATGCTATGGATTTTACTCTGGTTTGTTGGTTCTCTTGGGATGCTATGTATTTACTCTGGTTAATGTTGGTTCTCTCTGGGATGCTATGTATTTTACTCTGGTTCTTTGGCTCTCTTGGATGCTATGTATTTACTTGGTTTTTGGTTCTCTGGATGCTATGTATTTTACTTGGTTATTTGGTTCTCTTGGGATGCTATGTATTTTACTTGTTGTGTTGGTTCTCTTGGAGCTATGTATTTTACTCTGGTTCGTGTTGGTTCTCTCTGGATGCTATGGTATTTTTACTCTGGTTCGTGTTGGTTCTCTTGGGATGCTATGTATTTTACTCTGGTCGTGTTGGTTTCTCTGGGATGCTAGGTATTTACTCTGGTTCGTGTTGGTTCTCTTGGGATGCTATGTATTTTACTCTGGTTATGTTGGTTCTCTTGGGATGCTATGGTATTTTACTCTGGTTCTGTTGGTTCTTGGGATGCTATGTATTTTACTCTGGTTACTGTTGGTCTCTCTAGATGCTATGGTATTTTACTCTGGTTCTGTTGGTCTCTCTGGGATGCTATGTATTTTACTCTGGTTCTTTGGTCTCTTGGGATGCTATGGTATTTTACTCTGGTTCATCTTGGTCTCTCTGGGATGTATGGTATTTTACTTGGTTCATCTTGGCTCTCTCTGGTGTTGTATTTTACTGTCATATGGTTCTCTTGGATGTATGGTTTTTACTTGGTTCTGTTGGTTCTCTGGATGCTATGGTATTTACTCTGGTTATTTGGTCTCTCTGGGATGCTATGGTATTTACTCTGGTTCTGTTGGTTCTCTCTGGGATGCTATGGTATTTTACTCTGGTTCATCTTGGTTCTCTGGGATGCTATGGTATTTTACTCTGGTTCATGTTGGTTCTCTAGGATGCTATGGTATTTACTCTGGTTCTTTGGCTCTCTCTGGGATGCTATGTATTTTACTCTGGTTCATCTTGGCTCTCTTTGGATGCTATGGTATTTACTCTGGTTTCTTGGTTTCTGGATGCTATGGTTTTTACTCTGGTTCTTTTTGTCTCTCTGGGATGCTATGTATTTTACTCTGGTTATCTTGGTCTCTCTGGATGCTATGGTATTTACTCTGGTTCATCTTGGTTCTCTGGGATGCTATGGTATTTTACTCTGGTTCTGTTGTTCTCTCTGGGATGCTATGGTATTTTACTCTGGTTCGTGTTGGTTCTCTCTGGGATGCTATGTATTTTTCTTTGGTTATTTGTTCTCTCTGGGATGCTATGGTATTTTACTCTGGTTGTGTTGGTTCTCTTGGGATGCTATGGTATTTTACTCTGGTCTATGTTGGTTTCTCTGGATGCTATGGTATTTTACTCTGGTTGTGTTGGTTCTCTCTGGGATGCTATGTATTTTACTCTGGTCTATGTGTTTCTCTGGGATGCTATGGTATTTACTCTGGTTCTGTTGGTTCTCTCTGGGATGCTATGGTATTTTACTCTGGTTCATTTGGTCTCTCTAAATGCTATGGTATTTTACTTTGGTTATTTGGTTCTCTTGGGATCTATGGTATTTACTCGGTTCATCTTGGTCTTTCTGGGATGCTATGGTATTTTACTCTGGTTCATCTTGGCTCTCTCTGAGATGCTTGGTATTTTACTATGGTTCATCTTGGCTCTTTGGGATGCTATGGTATTTTATCTGTTCTTGCTCTCTCTGGGATGCTATGGTATTTTACTCTGGTTTTTGGTTCTCTCTGGGATGCTATGGTATTTTACTCTGGTCTATGTTGGTTCTCTCTGGGATGCTATGGTATATTTACTCTGGTTCATGTTGGTTCTCTTGCGGAATGCTATGGTATTTTACTCTGGTCTATGTTGGTTCTCTTGGGATGCTATGGTATTTACTCTGGTTCATGTTGGTTCTCTCTGGGATGCTATGGTATTTTACTCTGGTTCATCTTGGCTTCTCTAAAGATGCTATGGTATTTTACTCTGGTTCATCTTGGCTCTCTCTGGGATGCTATGGTATTTTACTCTGGTTCATCTTGGTCTCTTTCTGGGATTCTATGGTATTTTACTCTGGTTCATCTTGGCTCTACTCTGAGATGCTTATGGTATTTTACTCTGGTTCATCTTGGTTCTCTCTGGGATGCTATGGTATTTTACTCTGGTTCATCTTGGCTCTCTCTAAAATGCTATGGTATTTTACTCTGGTTCATCTTGGCTCTCTCTGGGATGCTATGGTATTTTACTCTGGTTCATCTTGGCTCTTTCTGGGATTCTATGGTATTTTACTCTGGTTCATCTTGGCTCTCTCTGGGATGCTATGGTATTTTACTATGGTTCATCTTGGCTCTCTCTGGGATGCTATGGTATTTTATTCAGGTGTATGTTGACTCTCTCTGGGATGCTATGGTATGTTACTCTGGTTCATCTTGGCTCTCTCTGGGATGCTATGGTATGTTACTATGGTTCATCTTGGCTCTCTCTGGGATGCTATGGTATTTTATTCAGGTGTATGTTGACTCTCTCTGGGATGCTATGGTATGTTACTCTGGTTCATCTTGGCTCTCTCTGGGATGCTATGGTATTTTATTCAGGTGTATGTTGACTCTCTCTGGGATGCTATGGTATGTTACTCTGGTTCTTTCTGGGTTAGTTCACAAGTTTAAATCATGAAATTGAGATCCAGTGATTAAAAAACACATATTTACAAGAGAATTCGATCGAATATTTTTATTTTATTTTGATTAAGAATGAAAGGTGCATTATGGTTATATTTTGTAATTATGATTAGTAAAAGATACATTATGTAATTATGATAAATAAAAAAAGGTTAATTATGCATGTAATTTATTTTACATTTTTTTTAAATAGAAGTATATTTATCTATAGTCACTAAATAATTTATCACAAAAAATTAAATAAATTAATTTTTCTGCATTTTTAACCCTTCTTGTGTCATTTACTGAATATTCTGCCAATTAAAATTTGCTCATGTGTTATTTACGATATCATCCACCGCAACGTAGTATGTTTTACATTTCAAAAACAGAACATTCCTCAATCACTCTTTTTCTGTGTTACAGATTATTTTGTAGATGGCAGCAGGCAACTGTAATGAAAATATGTGACTTATCGTTTCCATAGTAAGTAAACAGCACAGTTACCAATAAAGCGATGGCAAGATGTGGGATATTTTATCAAATATAGATGACAGTGAGCTTAGTTATCTTAAAACAAGTGATGAAAATGACCATGATAATAGTGAAGATACAAACCCTTTCATAATAACACCAAACCTTTTTGATGTGGATACACCCCCAGTAGAATATTCTAGGCTCTTCTCTGACGGCAAAATGTTAGACCATTTATGTCAGGAAGCCAACCTACATGTTAGAAAACCATGCCGACTTATATTATTATTAGCACCGTGTCTTACTACCCGTTCGAGTTATACGCACTTACGCTAATGTGTAATGGTAGGGTGATTGTGAGATGAAATGAAGGACCTACAGTTTAACGTGGAATCCAAACTACGGTGGAGGCCGACTTATAATGCCATATTATGATTGAAACATTAAAATTCATGTTTTTTTACTTGTTTCACACAAGTAAAGTAAAAATGATCTATCTAATAAAAATATATTTATAATAATTTTGGTAGGAAAAAATTGAGCATGTAAGGATAAATAAAGCTTATTATTTTTTCCATCAACACTGGAGTGTTAAAATTACAACCTATTTGTGTGGGTGATGATAGTGGGCAAAGAAAGGGAGTGTTAAAATTACAACCTATTTGTGTGGGCGATGATAGTGGGCAAAGAAAGGGAGTGTTAAAATTACAACCTATTTGTGTGGGCGATGATAGTGGGTAAAGAAAGGGAGTGTTAAAATTACAACCTATTTGTGTGGGCGATGATAGTGGGCAAAGAAAGGGAGTGTTAAAATTACAACCTATTTGTGTGGGCAATGATAGTGGGTAAAGAAAGGGAGTGTTAAAATTACAACCTATTTGTGTGGGCGATGATAGTGGGCAAAGAAAGGGAGTGTTAAAATTACAACCTATTTGTGTGGGCGATGATAGTGGGTAAAGAAAGGGAGTGTTAAAATTACAACCTATTTGTGTGGGCGATGATAGTGGGTAAAGAAAGGGAGTGTTCAAATTACAACCTATTTGTGTGGGCGATGATAGTGGGTAAAGAAAGGGAGTGTTAAAATTACAACCTATTTGTGTGGGCGATGATAGTGGGTAAAGAAGGGAGTGTTAAAATTACAACCTATTTGTGTGGCGATGATAGTGGGCAAAGAAAGGGAGTGTTAAAATTACAACCTATTTGTGTGGGCGATGATAGTGGGAAAGAAAGGGAGTGTTAAAATTACAACCTATTTGTGTGGGCGATGATAGTGGGTAAAGAAAGGGAGTGTTAAAATTACAACCTATTTGTGTGGGCGATGATAGTGGGTAAAGAAAGGAGTGTTAAAATTACAACCTATTTGTGTGGGCGATGATAGTGGGCAAAGAAAGGGAGTGTTAAAATTACAACCTATTTGTGTGGGCAATGATAGTGGGCAAAGAAAGGGAGTGTTAAAATTACAACCTATTTGTGTGGGCGATGATAGTGGGCAAAGAAAGGGAGTGTTAAAATTACAACCTATTTGTGTGGGCGATGATAGTGGGCAAAGAAAGGGAGTGTTAAAATTACAACCTATTTGTGTGGGCGATGATAGTGGGTAAAGAAAGGGAGTGTTAAAATTACAACCTATTTGTGTGGGCGATGATAGTGGGCAAAGAAAGGGAGTGTTAAAATTACAACCTATTTGTGTGGGCGATGATAGTGGGCAAAGAAAGGGAGTGTTAAAATTACAACCTATTTGTGTGGGCGATGATAGTGGGCAAAGAAAGGGAGTGTTAAAATTACAACCTATTTGTGTGGGCGAATGATAGTGGGCAAAGAAAGGGAGTGTTAAAATTACAACCTATTTGTGTGGGCGATGATAGTGGGCAAAGAAAGGGAGTGTTAAAATTACAACCTATTTGTGTGGGCGATGATAGTGGGCAAAGAAAGGAACCGTTCCTTAAAAAAAATTATTTAGTCACAAAAAATGTTTTTAAGTATTTTTCACTATGTAAAAATAGGTAATTTAAAATCAACCATGAAGAATTCTAATGTGTTATGTACAAAATTAGTCATAAAATGTTTAGACCGGTGGGGCTGAAGATCAGCTATCTTCCCACCAACCAAACTGTTCATTCTAGATAAAAATGTGGCTTTGGCTTCTCTAGAATACCCTTGTTTATCGAGGTACTCTTCGTATCTGTGGGGAAAAAAAAGTCCACATGAAAATTCTGTAACATCACAATTTACACACATACCTAGTCACGCTGCCCTCTTACAGGGTAGACAAGAAATGAGTTAAAAACAACTTCATACTTATTGATTCACAATAACTTTCTCCATGATACTCTATCCTTTTATACTCCCCTCGCTTCGACAACATTCATTCATATTCATACAAGCCCTTTAAGTCTTAAAAACCTTTAATTTTTCTCTTTTTCAAACATTCTACAACATTTAACCAAATATAATATGGCCTACTCCTTCTCTTTGACCATTGGATTCACTTTCAAACCGCAATATCTCAACATCCATTCATTATGGACAGTCCATACGAGTTTTTACAAAATATTTTTAAATATCTTCTTCCAACTGCATTCACCTTTCTCTTGGGTTTCTCCTGATATACACATGCTTCACAGCCACACAGCTAAGTTGGCATTAACACACTTTTATACACTGCCGTCTTAATCTGTTTCTATACTACCTCAGTCTTATAAACACCCAAATACTCTCTGAGGTGTTAAAGAATGGCAAAGCTGTGGGTGTAGATCGGATTACAAGTGATATACCAACGTGTGGAGGCTAGGTACTTTTTGCCAGATTATTTGAGCTTTTTAATTTATGTGCTGGAATTTGAAAAGTCCTAATGATTGGAAGAATGCAGTCATTGTTCCTTTGTACAAGTTAAAGGCAATAAGAGTGAAATGTAAGAATTATAATTCATGAAAAAACTTAGGACCAGATTTGGGGTGCGCAATGTGGTTTCATGCCAGGTAGAGGATGCATGGACCAGATATTTGTGTTAAAACAAGTGATTGAGGAATGTATGGCAGTAAAGAAGAAAGTGTACTATGAATATATCGATTTGGAGAAAGTGTATGATCGAGTGAATAGGAGTATGATTAGTAAATACAATTATGGCAGTGTATTTTGGGAGTGAAGTGTGCCTTAGAGTGGATGGAGTTTACATCAAATTGTTTGACACTGAGCACGGTGTTGGACGAGTTTGGGTTGTGTCTCAATGATTGTTTAGTGTATTTTTGGATAAGTGTATGAGGAGTGTGAGTGAGGACGCAGTTGGTGTACTAATGGACAATGTGAATGTGAGAGTGATGTTATAATTATGCAGATGATAACATATTAATGGCCGAGAATGAAAGTGGCTTGCAGAATGAATTAAATTGTTTGAACGTGGTGACAAAAAGGATGGGATCTTCGTATAAATGTTTCCAAAATTAAATTGATGGGGTTTTTTAAGACACTTTATTCCAAGACCACCAAGGCCGACAACAATTTGCTGACTTATTTTAACTGTTATGTTTGGAGGTCCACCCAATTATGCCCTTTAATTTTTAGTCATGATTTCTTTTTATTTCAACTATTATTAGCTCTAGATATTTATTTTTTCCTCAAATTCAAGTTAATGAATATCCGAGCTATGATTCCATGCAATAAAAAAAGAAAAACTAATGAAGC
>JBCFYV010002058.1:0-39899 GCA_039000515.1 Timema cristinae
ATTACTTATCACAAATGCTGCAACATAGCCCGTTTTCGATAATTGAGAATGAGAAACTTAGATTGTGAAGGAACTAATTGTTCAAAAATCGTTTTTTAAAAAAAAAAAAACGTTTTTATAGGGAAAAAACCCGAAAATTTATTATAGAGCGGTGGTCATCCGAAAATTATTTATTTTCAAAATTTTTTTTAACCTGCTCGCGGTTGATAGGGGCTTCATACATACATTTTCTAATAAATAGTTAGGTAATAAACTTTGAACACTTTATTTTGGGCAAAACCAACGATTGTCAAGTAAGATTATCTTTTTGTCAAACCCCCTTTCATACTCAAGTCATGTGATACACGTACATCATTGTTATTAGGGAGCAATAAATGAGTAAAAAAGAAAAACCAAAACTTTTTAGCTGTCGAAAAAGGGGGAAAAAGGGTTTTTGAATAAAAACTTGTAATTACCGGTAGAGTCAAAATAGTTTAAAACGTGGAGTCATCGACCTGGACAAAAGTGATTCGAACGCTGTTCGACTCCCGTACAGGTTCAAGCTACAGAATATATACCATTTTAAAGGAAACGTAAAAATAATAATTTTTTTTACAAATATAGAATAAATTTTAAAATTCCCCTTGAAGGGAGTTAATATCGTTTCTAAATACCAATCAAAACGTGCTAGAATCTTCATTGGGTGGTGAATTTGCTGATGGTCTTTGACATTGTTCATATTTTGAACCCATTTCTTGTTTATCTATTCTTTAAATATATCTGCGTTGAGGAGTACCTTTTTAAATTCGTGGTGATTGCATTGGAGAGCTTTCATTGTAAAGTTGTATTTACTTGTAAAGATAAAAATGTTGTAATTGAAATATCTTTTTTTTAAAACCAATAGTGTTGAGCTTTAAATATATATATCGATTTGACCTGACACATCACGAAATCCCAAGATACATCGGGCTTTAAGAAGATACATCGGGCCTTGCCCGAAATGGTAGAGAGATTGTGACCCACCCGAGATTCGGCATTTGCGCGAATAATTTTATTATGGCATATTTCAAAAAAGTTGGTCAAATCATATAAGTTACGGAAAAACCCCACGTAAGAACATATCCATAAAGACGTAAAGGCATAAGCAAAAAACCAAAACGTATTTTTTTAAATGGGGTGGACAAAATGAAAGTATATATTTAAAAAAAAATTATGTATACTTAATATATATGAAAAAGTAAAAATATATATACATCTAATAATTAAATATAGGCCTACTTTATCTTAATTAGTATTAATAAAATGTGTTTTATTGCAATACGTTCGTAATGTTTGTGAATAACATTTTAGCTCTTTATTTTTTTTATTTTAAAAACAATTATGAATAGGTTAATTTCAAATAAAAACAGGACGATGCACACTTTGAAAGTTAGACATTAATGTACGATCATTAAATATCAAAATAAAAAAGGTTGTGGAATTAGCTTATCAGCATTTTTTTATTTAATGATTTATATTTATTTCTGGCATAATGCCATTATATTTACCTGTGGATATCTTCAAAAATCGCACTTTATGCAAATTTTTATGTATTCTGCACTCCACGTCTTACTACCCATCTCTAATGTCCGATATATAATGTATTTTACGTTAATCGTTGAATGTATGGATGTTATTATGATAGCGTTATCGATATAATAAAAACAAGTGTTTGGGGTGTCTAAACCAATACTGCGTTGCACTGCACGACTTTCTCTTTTATAAGATTAGTGAAACGAAATAATATACATTGTTAAAAAAACATTGAGATAATAGGAAAAAACATCCATCCACCAAAGAGCCTGACAATCAATTTCCCTTTTTAAAGACCATAATAATAATAATAATAATAATAATAATAATAATAATAATAATAATATAATAATAATAATGATGATGATGATGATGACGATGATAATGATAATAATAATAATAATAATAATAATAATAATAATAATAATAATAATAGGCCTAATAGTAAAAATAACATTGCCTATATCTCAAAAACTATTAGTCTTATAAAAATATATTTCAAACAAATAATTTTATTTTTTAATAATATTACAAATCTACAATAATATGTCATTCTGTATCTCAAAAAGGGGCGGAGATATCAAAATAGGAAATTTCCACTTATGTAAAGTACCCAAAGTTATTTTCATGTTAAAATGAGAACTTTAATTTTGTTTGTAATATTATAAAGCGGATTTAGAGAAAATCGATTATTCTCTTTTAGCCCTCCCGTAAACTAGTCTTAATTTCAGGGTTGGATATCTAATTACAAAAACTCTTCGAGTGAACCCTATTCTCTTGGGAATGATAATGAGTTAACATTAATGTAGCAAGGATGAAGAAGGTGTAATTTTATAGGCGGGAGAGTGGGAAACCATTTAGAAAGAGATGAGAAAATGTTGCAACCAACCGGGGTTTGAATCTCTACCTCGCTGTTACGAAAAAGCCAGAGAAGATTAGTCTGATTGATACCTTTGTCCATGGGCTAACTAGTGCCTATTTTTAATTTGTTAGTTAACCATCTAAATAGGTAAAAAATTGTCATCTTTTAACAGGCGAACTCCGCCTCGGTGGCGTAGTTGGCTAACGCGCTTGTCGTGTTGAGCTCTACTGCTGAGGACGGGGAGAGCGAGGTTCGAATCTCGGTCGGGTGAACTGGGGGTGGTTTTTCCTAAATGGTTTTCCACTCTCCCTGCTGGTTCACTTTCTAACCCATTAGAGTGATTAGTACTTAAAGCGTATAAACTATACGGGTAGTAAGACGCGGTGCTAAATATTATTATATTTTTACTCTACATCCATTTACCCGCCTATGGCATAGGTCAGTTTTTTTTATCAATGTGAAAGTGTAAGCTCACATCTCGGCTATGATACATACCGGGATCTGAACCTGGGACCCTTAGCTTTATACGAAATACGCTACCCATCAATGCGAGGTGTCAGATTGAATATGTTCACTCAACATATTAATGATCACCATCCTGAGATCTTTAGTATGTGTGAAATTGTATATACATGCAACGATTTTCTAAGGAATGGCCATCTCTGCCAGCTAGAGCAATATTATTTAGGTCTGTGAGTACTCTAGACAGACGACTCTAATGACTGTTGCATCTTGAAGGGTGCCGGTGGAAGAGTGGTTGCGTCACCTGACTTGACGTATGAATGTTTAAAATATCAGCTGTGTATCATATTCAGCAAGTTGTTGAAGAAAACCTTACATTAACTTATTTACTATTTTGGAATTATTTGTACTGTCTATCACATGACTTGACGTATGAATAGGGGATTCTGACTGTTTAAAATATAAAGTAAATTAGAGTTAGATGACTTACGTTATGCTATTCGTAATTGTCTGTAATAGGTTTGATGAGATGATTGTTGTCAGGTAATACAAGAAATTGTGACAAAGTTAAGTTACTATAGACTATAGATTTTTTTTTTTGCCTATGTGTCGATCCGTAAACATATTGTAAGAAGTCCTCGCCAAGGCTAGCACTCAATATGCCTGGAGGGTTGAAGAAGGATTTCAACCAAGAACAACAACATCGGGAATATATAGACCGTTTTTTGGTATGAAGAGATAACTATAGGACGTTTTATTTTGAAATAAGGGATAACGGTTGTAGGGGAAGGGGATAAAGTGTTTTGAGCCGAGGGACGGGTTAATTTGTAATATTTGTGTTTTATTCACTAGAAACAGCGCCGTGCACCGATAATCGAGGAGAGGATGTGAGTGTTTAGACTAGGCAGGGGAACTGGGGGTTCCCAGGGTTTGATAGCCCGTACTCTGATCAACATGTCCGGGTTCGAGGTAATAAACCTTCTATAATCGACGATTAATAATCAATTATCAATCAACAGGTCTTGAGGATCGGTTCGGGTTGAAATGATAGAGGTGTGGAGTGGACAGGGCTTGAACCGGGGGTTACGCTGAGTAGCATCTAACTGAAATAGTCAGTTATTCTCATTCCAACAGAGAGAGAGAGAGAAAGTTGTAACCGGTCAGCGAGCAGGCTTTGATGACCACTCACGTGGATGCCTGTTCAGTTTAAACCGTAGCAATAATATATTTTGCTAGAGAGAGAGAGAGAGAGAGGAAGAACCCAGTCATTAGCGACGGGACGAGGGGGTATTTATGTCGTATCAACAACTCTGACGTTAAAAGCTATAGACCGGTTTTCATATGAAGGAACTTTTTGAAAATATAGACCGTTTTCGATATTAAGGGATGTAGTCAGTCCTCGCCAGGGATGTTACTTGTCAATCCCCCATACATTAAACGGAACATCGGCGTGGAGAAGAGCTGAATGTTCCCCGGTTCGTGAATAATTAATTATCACACATCAAGAATCAACATGTCTGGGGGTAGACGCTACCACCAGAAGGTGTCAAAGTTAAGTTACGTGAACTAGCCTGAGCGCCCGACGCCGTGGCCTGCATGTTCCCCCATACATTAATAATCAAAAGGTGCGACTAAGGTGTCGATTTACTGGCAAGTTAAGCTACTATAGAGTATAGATTTTTTTTTGCGACTACTTGACAATAACAAGGATTTTTACGAATTCCTCACACATCACGTCAACATCATGTCCAAGGTTAAACTGGAATGAGGGGGCCCGCACAGTAGTTATATGTACATATAATACATATATATGAATATAGATGTATTAGATGTATTATATGTATATATATTAGGGTGTCCCAAGATACAAGGTAAAAATTTTTTTTTGCAAAGTCGAATACGCATACCCTCTATTTTTTTTCTATTTCACCTCAGTAACTTAAATAAAATATATTATTGCAATAAGATAACGGTAACCCGTGCCGACTTTACTTCAAACTTGAACGTGAGATCTTGTACGGGGAATACTATGGAAAGATGGTAAAATGTATGTTTCTTTGGTACATAAGACACCATATTAATCAAAGCAGATATTTATTAACATATTACAGTAAAAGAAGCATTACTGAACATATTTTCGTTTCAATGTTTGCTTTTTACAGTCAGGATATATCTTCGTGTGTTCTTGTACGCAACGAAACAAAAATTGTTTTTGTTCCTCCTCAACCGTTATTAGTCCATGAAAGTCCTGCATTAGTTTTACCGCTCTTTCAGCTGTATCGTTCACTGCTCTAAGTACTGATATAGTCTTTTTTGCGTCTAGAAAAGAAGCGTTATTCTCCCATGAAGAGGGACTCTCGTTGAGAAAACTATCATCAATTTTAAGTCTAGAAAACAATGAATGGCTTTTGACTGATATGAAATCATCGATGCTTTTTTCTGTAAAAAAAATAACAAGTAACAATTGTCTGATATAAATAAATAACTAAATAAACAATTACAAAATCAATGTATCAAACTCACCATACAATGAACCACAAAGTTCTTCCTTCGATGGAATGTATCTTTTCTCATGAGTCGAGAAATTTTCTCTATGTAAATTTGCCACCATTTTTAATTTTGTTTCTTCGTCCACATCATCATCAAAAAGTGCTAATACTGCTATTTCATCAGTCAAATACCATAAATGCTGGAGAAATTTCTGTAAAGCAGCTTTCGAGATATTTTCATTCACATTTTCGTAAGCTTTCAAAGATTTCAAAAAGCACAAATCTTTGTAGGGTGCTTTAACTTCCAAAATGCATTGAAGCCATGGTTTAACATAGATTGTTACAATAAACAAGCAGACATCTAACAGTGCTTTCTTATCCTTGGTGTTTAATTTCAGCTGAGAACTAAATAACGATAGTTTTAGGGAGTAAATCGCTCGGGCCATCCATCTAGCTTGGTGCATGGCACCCGGAGGTCTGATTTTAATTTTTTTTTCTGCATCTCCACCTAAAAATACCATAGAAAGTTCGATCAATTCTCGATAGTCCTCTCTGACCATAACATTTTTAAGTTCATCTCGGTAAAAGTCCAGCAAATTTTCAAGTTCGGGTACGGTTCTGAACAGTTCCACTGTTTCTCTATAGCACTGTATTTTAGTGGTATCGATATTTTTCCAATTCTCTTTGAGCTTTTTAAAGAGTGGAATATCGGGGCTTGTTGCCACTTGTTTAATTTTCACTTCGAATACGGCCTTTAACACCAGTTCGTATACATGATGGCGGCAAGCGAAAAAAGCATTTCCCTATCAAATTTTTGCTCGAGGAGCGTACAAGCACCATTAAAACGACCTGTATTCGAAGCCGTAGTATCACAACAGAGAATTTGGACCTTGTTTTCGAGATTCCAATCTAAGATCGCCTTCCAAATAGCCTGCGCCTGTTCTTTGCCTGAGGAATTATCCAGTATCGGCACAGCAATGAGTTGTTCTTTTAGTCCAAATGAAATAACTATAGGCAAGCGTTCTTCTTTCGATTTTCGAGCACTCAAAGCAGGCAACAGTTTGCCATCCCAATGTAAGGTCACTACATCCGGTACCTCGTTTTGAAAATCAATTTTTATGTTTTCCGCACGTTCCTTACGTTTTTCTGTTCGGATTCGTTGAATTGAAGACTTACTTATCGGAAATTCGTCAATGTTAAATCCAAACGCATCAATAGTAGCTTCAAGAATAAACACAGAATCTCGCATACTTAACTGACACCTGTCTAATGCAGCAACTAACTTTGGAGTAATAAAGTCTTTCCTCAATACTGATTTACTTGTCCCAGGTTCTGAGCTTTCGATCAGTGTTGGGAAATCTTCTGAATCCATATTTTCACTAGAATTCGAAGAGGAATCTTCTTGCAATGGTTCGTATGATGCCGAGGATGTTGAATCGGAAAGATATTTTATTCGCCGATTGTCTTCTTTGACAGCCCTCAGTTGCGCCCTTTCCTCTCTTTTGGCCAGTTTTTTATCCACTCCACCTAAGTGACCGGGACGGCCCGGCTCTCTTTGGCACTGCAAGAACATCCTATCTTCCTCTATTTTCATTAATTGAAGTGCATCAGCATGTGCAATGTCGAACAAATTGTCTAAATTAATTACAAATTCTTGTTGTCGCCGCTTGAATACGTCTTGTAATTTCTTTGCATTTTTTTGTAAGTCTCTCCAAACTTGATACATATTAACAAGCTTCCTCACACAATTTGGCAACGATTTGGTAGGTATGCGTGCCTTTTCCCAAAATATAATACATTCGCGAATAGCGAGATTTGCACTTTCATTAACACTTAAACTCACTTCTCGAATATTGTAAAACAAAACTGCGAGAACTTGTCCATTAGACGGAAGTTTTGAACCCGTTATTTGATGTCTTATATTACCTATTAAAAATATCACTTTTTTAGAACTACGCAATTCCACTGCCATGTTTTGTTCACTTATTAAAAACTATACAAACATTTACTAACTAAACAACTTGGAATTATAAGCACATTGACACGTAGACGTGCGCTGTCCTGAGTGAACTGGTACTGACACGTTTCACGGGCTGCACAATCTCACTGACGAAGCATTCCAAAACCTTCCTTTATCTTTTTTGTTTTATCTTTACCATTTACAGCTGTTGGGTGCTCCGCTACAGACAAGTGTCGTCAGCGTTCGCTTGCTCAAGTATATATGTACTGACTGACACGTTTATATGCAAGTCGGCACGGGTTGCCGTAGTTCAAATTACATGAAACTTTATTTACAATTGTTTTGACATAAAAGGAAAAAAATAAGAGGGTATGCGAAAAAAAAAATTAATTCCGTTTTTTTGGGACACCCTAATATATATATATATATATTATGTAAGCGGGTCAAAATATTTTCTTTCTATATGATATATAGTTCCTGAGGAATGGCCAGATTCAAATTTTTGTCAAATAAACAGAGAATTTGTGAATAGATTTTGTTTTTCAACAATTACGCTAATGGTTTTAAGGATCAGGAAGGTTACATTCATAGGAAGTGTACCCGCACTTGCGGTGAGGGAGCGTGGAAAACCAACCTCAGTACACCCGATAGAAATTCTATCCTCGATCTCCCCGGCATTGGCATTCTAGTCTACTGCAAGAATCGCGCGTTAGACCATTAGTTCACCAAAGTGGGTGTTAGACATATTAAAATATGTTTAAATGTATATAGCGCTTTTTGATTATCGAATATAATTAATAAAAAATAGGTTAATAGAGTTTGAAATTATTGATAGTTACAAGTTCAGTGGTGTAACTATAGGGTAGTGGCAAAGTGCCGCAGGCCCACCACGCAGGTCTACCCACCTAAAATTAATTTGGTAATAGATGAAAGCATTGTTTTTTAAGTCTATTTTTGTTTCGCAAAGATCTAATATTTCAATCAAAAATTACTCAATGGTCACTTTATTGCGCATAATTTATGCTGTACAAAAAATGTATGTACACATTTTTCTGTAAAATCAATAGAAACAGCTGAAAAGTCATTTTCAATTTTCAATACTTTCATAAAATTTATTTAAGGAGCACATGAATCAATAAAGGATGCAGAGATTAGCTATGCTGTCTGTTGAGCTACTGTCCGTAGCTTGTCCTTGGAGGAAATGTAGACAATTTCACTGAGATCAATGTTTGTTTAGTCTTTAAGTGCTAATATTGATAATTGATTATAGATGTGTTTATAATATTTATAAATATTGTTTTATTTAATTCAAATTAAGTATTTTTTAAGTTATATTGAAACTTTTCAGCAACAATTTTAACAACTTTTATGGCTGTATAGTAATGTACTTTGGTGGTTTTTCCTCATTGGGTTTACTCTCTTATCTCTCCGCGCAAATTTGGGTACACTTCCTCTAAATTCAACCTACCTACTCTATAATATTATGTGTTATAAAAGAATGTCAATAATAAATGTCAATTTTTTTTTATAATCTACATTATACATAAGATTTGGGGAGGGTGGGGACTCTTTTCTTGGGGGGACCCACCATGGGTCCATTACTGCACAGTTACACCTTTGTACATGTTACAAGCTAATGTTAGTAAAGCTAGTTTTACAATAGGAGTTTTTAGTGCATCTCTAAGTTTATATAATAATAATAATAATAATATACTAATAATAATTCGTATCTGGCTGATGTAATACAAGAATGAAAAGTAAAAATCACACTTTCTTATTTATATTTTATACGTATATATGTCAGTCCCCCCCCCCCACCTTACTTTTAAGGGCTCTAACAAATCTGACCCCCAATTTTATATGTCCACGAAAGAAATGTTTAAAAAATAAAAAACTTGTATGCCAATTGATAATATATTTCTATTACCATTCTTCTTCTTAATATTATTATTATTTGTATTTTTATATTTTCCATTAAAAGTGATTACATGACTGACGTATGCATCTTTTAAAGAAAATTAAGTAACCATTTTGACTCTCAGACACTGTCCTCACTCCTCATAACTCAGACGCTGAGGACATGATCTACATTCTACTGTGTGTTTGTCGATAGTTTTATATCCAGTGTTACTCATTGAGGGTGAAATGGGAAGGGGGGAGGGTTGATAGGGTGGGGTTTTACCACCCATTTCTCCTCCACTCCCCCCTCCCCCATCGAAATGTGTCTTCCTCCAGTTTGTTAACTCCTCTCTTATATATTCGAGTTTGAAACTGAAAGATGATTTGCATCAAACTTCAAATAGATTCTATAACAATCTATTATTATTTCTAAATGCTTAATGGACACCCCAAATAGTTTTAGTGGCATTACATTTTCAAATATTTTCCATTTTCTTGGAGTCAATCCCCTAAAAACTCCTCAAATATATATATATATAGGGGAAGGTGTTGTACCTTGGAACAGTTTTTATTAAATAATTTTTATTTATTTTAATTTTTTGTGTTAAGAGCTCTAGTATTTTTTTTTATATTTAGTGATATTATTTTAGATAGACTTGAACATTTATAAAGTTAATTAACAAACATAGATTTTATACAAAAAATAATTATTCACATCAGTCACAAGTGTTCCGAGGAACAAGAACGTATTGTACCTTTGAACAAAACATATTGTACCTTGGAACATAACAATTTACCCATGAGATACGATTAAAATAAAATACATAGGCTACTAGGGTTATAAAAATATAACTTCACTGATTAATACACACTGACTAAACTAATTTCACATACATAGTAAAGGAATGGCATTAATGTTTTGACTGGGAAAGATTTTAACTAATCACTTTTAATTCTGGTATGTCAAAAAAACCTCGACTTGATATTTGTTTTGGATGATGAATACTCCCCAAAATGTCCTCCCATGGATATGTTAATATATATTCCTTTTCTGGCCACTTCCACGATTTCTTTGACCTCTTCATAGAGGAAACCTGTGCACCATTATCATCGAAATTGATAATTTTACCGGGAAAGAGTTCATTTTCATAGGTGAATACAACAAACTGACCCACTTCACGAACAACGTTTTCCAAGGAAAGAACATCTCTGAATGTCTTCTTCCCTGTTGCCAAAGATATAATATTTTCTTCAATTATTTCTTCTGCCATCTCGTTCTCATAAAGCTCCTGCAAATTGATGTCCTCGTCAGAAGAATCTTGGCAAGGCATAGGTTCATCCTCATCTTCACTATCCAGTTCAATTAATTTTCGCTTGGCATGACTTTTTTATTTTGTTGAGAATTTGACTTAGGTCTAGTCTTAAGTGCTGCTATTTCCTCTTTGTTTGGGGTGTCAGTAAGTATTCTTGACTTTCCCCTTTTCCTTCCTTTAGCTGCTGGCTTTCTTGGCTCAGCCTTAGGAAAGGGCCTGACCATCTCCGGGGAAAATGACATTTCATTGTTGCCCCTTTTTGAAGGTGAAGGCTGGTCAAGAGACTGCACAGGTGAAGGAGCTTCTGAAGTTGGTTCTTTATCAGCAGTTGTTGGTTCTGGCCGGTCCGACACATATGACGAGAGAAATTCGTCGTCTGTAAAAATGTCCTGATTCAGAGGGGAAATGCCAGTTACAGCAAAACCACTCAAAATGTTACTGCTTGTAAAGGCAAGAGGAAATGCTCTGACCACTATCTGAGCGACTTCATAGATCGACAAAGGTTTTCCTGGGTTGGAAGACATCCAATCGTTCACAGCTCTGTTATAGTGCAACTTGAAAGAACCAAAAACTGTTCTGTCCAGGGGCTGTAGCTTATGAGAAGTGTGTGGAGGAAATGTTACCATAATGATGCCATTATCACGGGCCTTCTCAATCACAGGGAGATTCACGTGGCTCTCATGATTATCAAGAAACATAATAATTGGTTCTTCTTTAGTGGGTTTTGAATGCTTAACGACATGATCTAGGAACTCTAAAAATAGACGTTCATTAGACCATCCTGAAGGGTTGGCACCTCCTTTGCTACCAACTGGTGCTCCTTTTAGCATAAAATCCTTAAAATGGACTCTTGGGAACACAAACATTGGTGGGAGGTGATTTCCCACACCGTTAATAGCGGTAAGCATTGTCACATTTTGTCCCCTTTCCCCAGATGTCATGCTTCCTAATTGCTTTATGCCTTTTGGCGCCAATATTTTTGGTGGCACATTAACAGTTGATAAGTCTGTTTCATCTATATTGTATATTCTTTGTGGAGAAAACGGACCATACTTTTCAATCGCTGATACAACATTACTGAAAAATTGTTGTACATTAAATTTATTAAAACTGGTTGACCGAGCTAGAGAAGTCGCTTCTGGCTTCCGAAGAGAAATGTTATTCCCATGCTTTTTCATATAACGTCTCATCCATTCACCTCCTGCTAATTTGTTTATGTCCCATTGACGAGGATATTTTAAATTGTTGGCTTTTGCATACTGGAATGCAAGTCTCCGCACATCCATTTTGTTCAATCCATAATGCAGTAAGGCTGCTTGTCGAATATATTCAAGTAAATCTTGCTCCATTTTGGCACTGAAAACTTGTTTTACTGCATTTGTTGACTTATATTCATATATAGTGTTTTCTGTTATTTTATGAGCCTGAAAATGGCGATGTAGTGTCCCCAATTTTACAAAAAACACACTACAAGCTTGGTGCATAGACATTTCCCCACTTGTCACTGCAGTAACGGCACTTTCAATATTGCTTGGGACAATTTTGTCCCGCTTTTTTCCTTCTTTGCTTCTAGGCATGTTTAATGACCTGTAAAATATGAGATAAAACATAATGACTACATATATAATGCATTATTATTTTGTAAAAATACACAATTAGCATGTTCTTGTACCTTGGAACAGTGTTCCAAGGTACATGATTAAACTATGTTCCAAGGTACAAGAACAATGCCTACTGTATTCATAACCTAATTTTTGTGTTGAGATAGTATTTGCACCAAATGAATACCATTGCATTAAATACTAATATACTTACTCTTGTAGGATGACTAGAAGTTAACTGTAGAGCATTTACACTGTATGTTTAATGAGATGAAAACATGTGTTGTAAAAATTTACTTTTCATACCACCAAAAATAAAACACAAACTGTATCAATACCAATTACCAGAGAGTCACCATTTGCAAACTGAACAACTGCTAAAGGAAGTAGAATAACATAGTGATGAGAATAATATCCAGATGGCACTGCATGTATTAAAAATGGCTGGTGTTTCAAGGTACAAGAGTTCCAAGGTACAACACCTTCCCCTATATATATATATTTTTTTACAAATAACCTCGCCTGACACTATTAAAGTTTCGCCAACACTCTTGGTAGTCATCACAATAGTATTTTTTTCATGGCAACTTTCTACCTGTTTGAATTATACACATACATTAATTACCCTAATGAGCTAGGAATGGGAAAGGTGGCATTTTAGATTGAATGTACCCACATTTACGTAGATTGAGAGTGGGTAACCATTTTAGGGAAAAATAACCTTGTTACACCCAACTGGGATTTGAACTTCAAACTTCCCACCACCAGTAATCCAGTCTAATAGTGTGTGTTATCCGCCATGTTTAACTGACATGCTGAAGACGGGGATCATGGTTCAATTCCGGTCGGGTGCACTCAGGTGGTTTTTCCCTAAATATTTTTCCGCTCTCACGCCACGAAAATACGGATATACTCTGTTACAGAAACATAATGATTAATAGGCATTACTGTATTTTAAAGAGCATCAAAGCTCACCGAGCAATGTCTCCAAAGTTAGTTAATTTTAACTGTTGCATAGCAGGTATATATGCGCTAATTTATCCTTCAACATTTAGCTTTGGTATCGAAATTCTAGTGGACCCCTTTAAGATTATATCTAGTCTTTAAAGCATTTGTTTTTAGATTTTTTCGTCTGCCTTGACAAAATTCAAATGTACTACCATATCGAGAGTTTATTTTATTTATTAGTCATAGATTATACTGCCACAACCAGATTTTAATTAATTTAAATACTATATCAGTCAAATTTTAAAATTCCAGCTTTGAGGTGCACATGTTTATGTACAAGAGGTACTTTCGAGAAATTGCAGATCCCTGCGTGTGATAGATATCCTGCAATGCCCATTACACACACACACACACAAACTTTTTATTTTATTTATAAATTATATTATGTTATATTACAAAATAGTTATTTATAGGATGTATTATTAACGTGTCAATGACTTGACCCTCCTATACCTGAGCTTGTCGATGAGTTGGTCCAAGTCGTGTTGATGACTTGACGCACTTAGCCTTGAAAATATGTGCTTACATTTTGTCAACGGGTCGGGTGTCGATGACGTGGTCCTAGTGGTGTCGATCCCTTGACCCACTGAGTCTTCAAAATATTTGTTTTAATTTTGCCGATGGGTTTACTGTCGATGACTTGACCCTCCTATACTGGAGCTTGTCGATGAGTTGGTCTAAGTCATGTCGATGACTTGACACACCTAACCTTTAATTTTTTGTTACAGCTTGTCGATGAGTTTTTGTCGACGAGTATGTATGTTGCCGATTTGTTTAGGATAAATCAAATTAAAACTTTATCATTGCTAGTTATATTATTCTGTTAGTCTTATTATTTGAGTTGGGACGTTACATGCGCTTATTATTTGCCGCTTAGGCTCTTAAATTAACATTATTTGGTCAATGTAAGTTCCCGAAATTTATGAAAACTTTAAATAATTCTCGTTATGTTTGAGACTTGTTGAGAGATATAATTTTTATTTTGAAGGTATCCTGCACATATAGCTTAGTTTATGCCATATGGTAACAGTGCATCTGGAGTTTGTGTTAACCACGGGTTTCTCTCAAATTATAGGATTTTTTTCTTTGATTATATGTACCTGTTATTGTTGTTGGGCCCTAGACAACTAATTTATTTGTGAATTAATATTTGTTTAGTGTATTCATAATATGTATTACCTTCAAATATATCTGTGCAGATAACTTCAACTTTATTAAGCAAACTTTCAACGCATAGTTTATATAGCTACCACAAGGAACTTAAATTTAAGTTTAAAGTAAAACTTAAATACTAGCTTAGGCGTACTTGAGATTTTTTCTTGAATATATATATAGATTTAAATATAAAGTTCTTGGATAATTATTTTTTGTAATAATAACTAATGCTTACAATTGCAACATCACATTTATATCTTACTTTAATTTTGGTATCTCTGTAATTTCCTATTTATGAACATACAAATACCATCACTTCTACAGTAAACAATTGAGGAAGGCAGTTGCCCTTTCTTAATATCCGCAACCAGGTGGGCTGCGATTCTCTGAATAACAATCATTTTGTTCTCAGATCATTTTTACTCTGTTTGACTCATGCGCTCTACTTTGATTATTTTATTTGATTGTTACATTTTGCACCTTCAAGCTATTTAATGTTAGGAATGAAGTTGCAAAGGTGTGATTATTAATGACCTCAACGATTTCTTCTGTGAGTCGTATCAGTACGGTAAACAGCACAAATTACCGTGTTCACCCTCAAAGCATGCCAAGGCCAAACCAGACGAACTTATTTACAGTGACGTGTGTGGTCCAATGTCAACACCATCAGTTCAGGGTGCTAAATATTTTGTATTATTTAAAGATGACTGTTCAGGCTATCATGATGTATTCTTCACCAAGCACAAAGCAGATGTTGTTTGTTTAAAATATTTTGCAAATATGATCAAGAATAAATATGAATACTCTATTAAGACCCTTCATACTGACAATGGAACAGAATACTGTATTCATGGAATGAAAAATTATGTGTCATAACGTGGAATTGAGTTTGAAACAGCGGCACCTTATGCCCCTGAGCCAAATGGTAGAGTAGAACGTGATATGAGAACCATAATGGAAAATGCACGTCCAATGTTATATGCAAATAATAGAGGCAGTAAACACAGTTGTTAACATCTTAAACAGAACTCCAACCTCTCAAACACCAAACTCGACGCCTAATGAAATGTGTAATGAAAAAATGCCTATGATGCCACATCTAAGAATATTTGGCAGCGAGGCATACATGCATGTACCAAAGGAATTGCGCAACAAACTGATACCAAATAGCAAGAAACTCATCCAAGTAGGATATGTTGGAAACTCAACAAACTATCTATCGTCTGTTGGATCAAAACATACGGAAATTCACAGTTTCAAGAAATGTCATTTTCAATGAAAATTCAACTAGTTTTGTTCCTCAAAGAAACACAGTCCCAGTAGTGATAGAAAACACACATCATTTCGATCAATATAGTCAACAGGAGGATGTAGGCCCAAACCATCCAGAACAGGAGGATGAAGAACCTGGGCACATTGAAGCGAACTACGAGCTGCGATCAAGAGATGTCATCAGACCTCCCAAACGCTATGAAGTTAACCTAGTGGAAATAGATGTACCATAGACCTATGAGGAAGCCATAAAGAATTCCGATACAGGACAGTGGACTGAGGAAATTAAAGAAGAACTTGATGCACTGAATGAGAACAACATCTGGGAGCTAGTATAATTTCCTCTAGGTAAAAATGCTATATTCTCAAAATGGGTCTCCAAAGTAAAACGTACCAGAGACGGAAACATTTCACGATACAAATGAAGGCTATGTGCTAAAGGCTTTGCAAAGAAAGAAGGGTCCGACTACATTGATACCTACTCTCCTACAACGCAGTATGACTCCATACGAGTCCTACTCGCTATCGCAGCTTTATAAAGCTACGAAATCAATCAGTTCAAAGTGAAACCTGCATTCTTGTATGGCAAGCTCAAGGAAGATATCTTCATGTTTCCACCAGATAGAATCAACGTTGACCAAAACCTTGTTTGCAAGATAATAAAGTCCCTATATGACCTCAAACAATCACCATGTTATTGGAAAGAAAAGTTTGACAGTTTCCTAAAAAGTTTGGATTTTGCCAAAGTACTGTATATAAATGTGTTTATCGAGGCGACTTCAATGAAATGTAAGTTTTAATTGTATTAAACTAGAACTTTTGAGGTCACAATCAGAAAACCAAATTTCTTTGTAGGACTGGAAATAAAACAAAATAATCTGAATGGATCAATATTTTTACATCAGACCAACTATATCAAACAAATATTCAAAAGATTCAATCTTGAAGACTCTAAGCCAAACAATGTGCCTGCTGAGCCACACACTCACTTAAGTTTAAACAAAGTAGAAACCGAAGAAAGAAAAGTACCCTATGAGAAGCTGTTGGCAGCTTAATGTTAGCTGCAATAGTTAGTCGACCAGACATTATGTATGCAGTTGGAAACGTGAGTAGATATTTGGAAAACTATGGAATAGGTAATTGTAATGCTGTCAAACGCCTCTTAAAATACTTAAAATACACATCCAATCGTGGCCATGAGTTTACAAGGAGTGAGAATCCACCCCCATTAATTGGCTTCTCAGACTCTGACTTCGCAAACGACTTGAATACCCGGCACTCGCCCCCATAACCGGATACCTGTTTCAAATGAGCAATGGCCCTGTAACATGGGCTAGTCAACCTCAAAGAACAGTCTCCCTTTCCACTACCGAAACTGATAATATTGCTGCATCAACTGCGGCCAAAGAAATCATCTGGTTGAGACATATTTTACTTGACATTGGGGAAACGGTGGGAGAAGCCACAGTTTTAACAGTTGATAATCTAATTGCAATGCATCTGGAGCGAAACCCAGAATTTCACAAGAGAGCTAAACACAGGTGTTGTGTTCTTTTAACTAATTATACTTAGATTAACTATACTTCTAACCATTTATGTAACTGTAAACAAGCATTCATTTGCAGTAGTGAGTGCGTCGAGACATGGTTAAAATATCATTATTGTTCTAGGCCTAGACTCCACCCTTCTGTAATCACAAGTGTGAGTGCGCAACTATGCGGTGCATAGGCCTATACACTTTCTTTCCAACAGACATTCATTCTAGTTAGCATCATGTAAGTGTAACAGTCAAGTTGTGTACAATGTGTGTGTCGTGTTAAATAAGAATAGTGCATCTCTACACCTCAATCTAAAGTTTCAATAGGTAGTCAACATGACACAAACTTTGCAGCGTTGCCAATATAGCCATATTAATATTATGCTCCCTGAAGCAGGGAGTTCCCTTTATTTATTAGGTGTCATCTGTCAGCAGACAAGTTTTTTTTTACTAATTATTGTTCAACCTCGAGTTATCTGTGGCACAAACTTCGTATCCTACAAATTGTTGACAAAGATTTTCGTGCAGATTCCCTGAAACGTGAAGAGGTGTACCACTGATCTACTGTGAGGTGAGATATTTCAATAATAAACGTTTAAACATCTTAAGAAACATTTTGAAAAATTAATATAAAGTAAGGGATGGTTATTCAATATACGATAAGACTTGTATACAAGTAAGAGTATGATTTATTGGTTATCAAGCTTACTAAAAGAATGAATCAATTATAATATAGAAATAATTTTGGAAATAATGTACAGAAAAAGTAAAATGTACCTACTGTATATAGGCAAAACTAAAATGACATAGAACAAATTAAAATTAGTTGATAGCAGAAATGAATTAAGAAGCTATTATAACATTAATAAAAAAACTATTAATAAAATAATCTTAATAGTGTTATTACAAAAGAATGAAGAACTTAATTTATAAATTAATTTTATTGGATCATCTATTTGAACTAAAAAAAAGTGTCAAATAAAGTTATTGATGATACATCATTAATTATATTTTATAAAAACAAGTAATAACATATGCAATTAACTTATTTTGAAAAATATATTTAAGCTAATATAGGCCACAGACGCCACAAACTATATGGTGGTAATATATAATGCAGTGATCTCTATATTATACTGGATGGACATAAACATACACATTGCCAAGGATCAAAGCGTGAAACTCAAGTTTATCGTCTGCTTCATTGTGGAGGGACATATTTAACGGTCTCTTTCAATGTTCTTATGTGAAAACATGTCTCTGATGAATAAAAGTGTTATTGTTTAAAAATAGTGAATTATTATACCACACTTTCCTGAAGAAACATGTTCATACGCTCCAAAAGTGTTTGTTGAAGGAGTGCCCCTGGTGGTGAACTCTACAACTAATAGTGGGCCGCCAGTTGTGGAGAATTGAGTTGGCCTGGCTTGTGAAAAACACTGTGACTAGTCGAGAGCAACAGGTAAGACGGTGGCAAAATCCTTGTAATTTGTCGCCGCGTTTCGTGGTGTTTTGTTACTAGTTTTGCACCCTGTTAAAGATAAGAATACAGTTCACAAAGTTTGGTTGAAGTGGAAATCACGATAACGATGCTGAGAGGCCAGTTAAGTTCATGGTTACAACAAAACATTTGCATTAAATGAAATACAAGTGATTATAAAACTGTGACACGCGTACCCCCAGGGGTACGCGGGCAGCTCTCAAGTGAAAGTTGGCAAAATAACAAGGGACTTATGAAAACCCATAATTGTTGGCAGTTACCGTTATCTGGTCATGTTCATCCCTCTTTTTCCTCTAATTACTCGGCTGGAGACAGATTTCTGAGAATTTTCCACCCTCTCCTTGACATAACACCTTTACATTGGCAGTTTATGATACCTTTCTCTACAACATAGCTCCGTGAGAGTGGTTTTTCATCCATGGTGTGCCTAAAAATAAATACCACAATAGGCTAAATTTGGAGCCGGCACTCCGCTTGAAAGTTAAAACTGGATAACCAGACAAAACAGTTGCGCCAAGTCATTCTCTCACTGAAAAACTTTGGGAATCCTAATATACCACCTCCAGAATTACAGTTAAAATTTTGGTTTGAAAATATTGGCTTTAGGTTTATTTTTTCTTTATTTTTGAACAAATTTGAGAAGAAAATGTATAAAATTTTCTACAAAATTCTTACAGTAAAATCATATATTTTTAACTGAGCATAACGATTTTAAACCTGTCATTTGATTTTTTTTTTTTAATCTTTGGGTGTACATTAAACTTTTAATCATGGTCAAGGAGTACACTCTAAAAAAGTTTGAGAACCGCTGGGATATATATTCAATTTTACAGGTAATACTGTACAAATACGATTAAAATCTTCAATATATTAAAATATGTAGTTATTATCCTTGTTGTTTACAGTCTTATATTTACACTTATATTTAAAGTTGGCTTTTAGTTTGTATATTGGTTTCAGAAACCATATTATATTGAAAGTTTGATAAATATAATGAATAAGGTAAGAAACGGTACATAGAGTCGCAATACCTTTTCTTATAATTTTGTGCGGTATCTGTATGTACCGTTCCGCGGCCTGTTCGGTGACCATCGCTTTCAGAACGTCAAAATTAACGTCGTTCCGGTTGTCGTAGTTTATGGTGATCCCGCGAACCTTGCACACCGTTTTTGTTTTGGCGGGATCGCCACCGAAACAAACCCGGTACGCGTAATTCTTGGGACCACCAGATACAAAGGCGCCGATGTAGCTTCCCGGCCCGTAATCCTGAATTTCGTCAGTGAGGTCACCTAAAAAGTCTCCGGTCGGTGGACTCTGATCGCCGGGACGTTCCGTGAATAGAACGCTATCCGTGTCGTGATACAAAACGCTGTCCCCCAATTGTTCAAGGATGCCGTATAAGTGCAACCTAGCCATAGCAGTCGTGTAGAACGCCACCACCACACTCGTGTTTGGGTTAGGGAGCAACGCGTCACGCGCATCCTTGTAATTGAGGAACATAACGTCGTCATTAACATCTATGACGATGTCCACAGTGATGTACGAATCCGTCAGGTACTTGTGGATGCCCTGATAGTCGTTGACAACGGCTACGTGCGGTAAATCGTGTCTTTGCCCAAACTTTCCCCATAGTGAATTTAAAAAAAGTTTAGCCAGAGTGCGGAGACCGGGGTTTTTACACACAGAATCGAAATCGAGTTTTACTCCCTGCCTTTCCTCATAATTTTGAATGTAAGCTAACTTTTCCTCTCGTGAGGTACACCACTCTGGCCATCCGCTGGCTTCTTGTTTAGTTTTCAAAAAAGTATCGATGTAGCCGTGAAACAGGCCGCCAGAACGTGTCTGACGGTCGTAAACAGATACATCGTACTCCCACACTTTATGCACTGCTTCAACGGTGTAGCCTTTCTCAACGGCTTTCCGAATCTCGTCAATCACCCACACGCCTGTCAACCAGCGATCTTTTTTGTCGTTGTGCCGACACGCGTCTTGGTTTTTCTTCTCCCCGCATTTCCTGCACAAGATGAACATCAATTTGTCGTGCATCCGTGTAGGCAATATGGGCAAGAATAAATCCCGCGGAGGCGTCACTATAACTTTGGCTATGCCTTCTTCTCGATCTATAGCGGGACAATTTGGCTCCAAGTGAATTTTGGGGTGGCCGACGGGGTATTTTTTGTACTTGCAAACGTACGGATACAACGAACACACATCCAAGTACCTGATCTTCTCCCACAAGAAAGGTCAGCTTCGTGGAAGAGTTTTACACAATTCGTACGCCCGCCAAAGAATGCATCCCTGGGGCTGAGGGGCTCCTTGGTATACACCTCGTGCCGGAGTACAAATCGTTGCAAGTGCTTGTCTGTGCGTTTCATAGCGTTAAAAGTACACTCCCACATCTCTACGACCGCTTAGCCGGCGTTCTTAAACTTTCCACGCAAGCCATGGTCGCTTCATAGCGCGTCTCGTGGCGGCTGTTTTTGATAGGTGTGGTCCTGTCCGGATAACAGAGAGGGCACCCGTGCCAATAACAGCCCCAAAACTGGAAGACGGTGGTGGTATCTCCAGCTTTAACAAAGCCGTCTACACGTCGCCCTAACACGTATTCCTCACGGCCGTTACCCGCATGAAGGATAGAGACACCGCGTTGATTGGCCTCCCAGCAGAGCCATTGTACGGCGACGTGCGACTGTTGTTCCGCGTACCGGTAGCCACCGTTAGGGACAATTACGACGGTATTCTCCTTAAAATGGCTTCGGCGGTAAACCAACATGGCCGCTCCAGCGATAGTACACGCCTCTCTGAAAGGATCCACCTTTGCTTTCTCCACGAGCATGTCTCTAAGCTGTAGGCAGGCCTTCCGCAAAATCTCTACGTCTTTCACGCAATACAGTTCCAGCTCGCGGTTAAAATCAAAGACGTAATTTTCTTTGACCAACGCGTCATACCACTTTTCAAAGCGCTCCTTTCCCTTGACCGACATCTCGCCGATGCCGTAGTCCTCCTTTGGCGGCAAGGGACCCTTATACCCCGCGTTTTCTTTTTTGTTGAAAAAATGGGGGAAATGTCCCTTGGCCAAAGACTCGTCCAAGCCGAACGGTTTGGGCATCTTGGACAACGACATGGGGAGAAAGTTCAGTGAGTCAATAAAGTGGAGCGGGCCATAACGCATGGACATAATTTTCCCACCGTTCATGATTAGCTCTGGAGTCCATTTTTTCACCTCCATTATGTATTTTAAAATGAAATTCCCATCATAGGATTTTGGATTATGGGCTAGGAGGGTGATGTCTTTAAATTTTGAAGCTTTAATTTGCTCTATAAAACCGAAAAATTGGGCCATTGTGGCATCACCCTTGAATATGTGAGTCCTATCGCCCCCGCAATCGGTGCAATGATAGTCATTTGCATCTATATGAAGACAGGCCTTCCAACACGTCTAAACGACACAGAGGTTAGGTTCGTGCAGGTACGTGTTAACCGCACCTTGAAGAGGCGTTTCTTGTCTGCATTCAAAATCGTAAAATACAAACATGAAATTGCTCTTTTCCAGCGACGGCTTGGCTGGAGCTTTCTTCATATAACAGAAATGCCCAAAAGGGCGATGGGTCTCGCATACTCTACAAAAAGTCTCGTAACAACTGTGTTAAAATCCTGTTCTTTCCAAACTGAAAAATTGCCCGCATACCTCGCAAACCTTTTTGACATCACAGACCGACATGTGACCTCTGCAAAAACCGGGACGTTTGTGGTTATCAACACAAGTCTGATTTGTTAGCTTACGGCCGCAATCTTTACAGGTCACAGTAGGTCTCCGCTACAAGCCGGTTTAGCGTAGCACTTTTTGCACGCAGATTCGCATTTGTGCTCATTCTTTGTGTTGAACGGCACACGGCACTCGCGGCAAAAGTACGAGCACTTAAACGCGGCTGTCAGGGATGCAATGACGTCAAAATTGTTTTTGCTTATCGTCGTGAAAATACAAATCAAGGTAGCCTTTAAAGGAATGTTCGGAGGGTGTAGGCCCCTCAAATAGGACCTGTATCCCCCGACGTTCCCTGAACACGGTGATTTTGTATTCGGTGAGGTATGTTTGAAATTGTTTCAGTTCGGTGAGCCCACCACCTTTCAAAAGATTCACACGGGCATCACGGCATAGTTCCTCTGCTTTGAGTTTTGAATATTACGGCCCTTTTTGATCTGCTTAAAGGTGTTCACGTCCATGCATCCCGGTTCTCTTTTAACGTCACACATAGCCTTAGCGACAACCAACCCGCGGGCAAGGCAAAGTGTATCGCCATTTTGAATCGTAATTATTCCTTTATTATTACGGCTATACGTACTAGCGGGAGCGAGTTTATCACATTTATGATTACCCCTCCCGCGCGGATCTTTAAAGTGGTGTAACTTGATATACAGAGGGGATGAAGTGAGGAACGAATCATTGCTTTGTAACACTCGTTCTATATTAGAGAGCACAGCCTGCGCGTCAAGCTGATCTGCTCGCCTAAAGGAAACGAACACGGGTCTTGACGAGGAGTCTGTGTTGACCAATAGTAGACCTACGTGATCCTCGGCGCTAACTCCATGAGTAGTGGGGGGGACGTTTCAGATCAGTCATTTATACATAAAACTGCCTATATGTCAGAGCGTTTATATCGAAAACGGTCTATATTTGGGGGGACGTTTCAGAACAGTCATTTATACATAAAACTGCCTATATGTCAGAGCGTTTATATCGAAAACGGTCTATATTTGGGGGTTGTTTTTTACCGCTCCCACCTCTCCCCGCCCTTTTCCCCTCCTCCTGCCCCTCCCCCCAACAAACCCTGGACATGTTTTTTTTTTATTAATTATCGTTAATTAATTATTGTTAATTGTTAGGATAGAGGTGTTGTAGTTTTTTTATTTATTGCTGGCATACGCCGGACATGTTGGTTGTTAATTAATTAATTGGTAGGATAGAGGCGTTGGAGTTATTATTGGTAGGATAGAGGTGTTTTATTCATCAATTAGGGCGCTGTAGTTTATTTGCTGAAGCATAGAGCCACCCGGGGCTCGCGCTCCACGTCTTTCTCCTCCGGATGCCCGATAGTAAATGACACAAGCTTCTCTGGCAGGGGCTCGCTGCCTTCTGATGACCAACTCAGCCTTTCACTTTTCCCTCCCCACCCCTCCCCCCAGAGCCGGGGTTGTTCATCCTGGTTTTCCCCCTCCCCCGGTCATTACCTTCTGGGGGCGACGTACCGAGCAATAACCTCCATTCACCTTGAGGAGTCATTGTGTTTCTCAAAATAGACACCTGTAAGGCAGCTCTGAAAACTCCCGTTAAACGGCAGACTCGCTTTTTCATCCCATGAAAGTGGACGGCCCAACAGCTCTCTCTCACACACATCCAACTTGTTGGTATGTGGAGGGAGACTCCTCCGCCCAAATATTATAGATATTGAAATAAAACTATAGTTTGTAAGTCGCGTGCTGCTACCCACGTTTAAAGTGAAAACACCCATTTTATTCTTCAGCCCAATTATAATTTAATGCTCGCAATTATATTTCGAAGGAATAATATTGAATTTAATGTTCGCAACTATATCCCTATGAAAGTTTAAGCCCACACATAAATGCACTCAACATTTGCGAGAGTACCTTCAGATGCACTGAGGGAGGTTAGATTTTAGCGACCGCCCGTTTTGCACGGTGAATTTACTGTTCTATAGCTAAGTTAGTTTGTAAGTCGTGTGCTGATATAATCTGCGTGTCTAGATTGGATTCGAACCAGAGACCATCAAATTACTGCGGCGCCTTACCAATGGCACGATTAGTTAGTTACCCTTAATAGGCGATAACACCGCACAACTTCGACTCAATGTTAATAATTCTCTCGCCCTCTGCAAGAGCGGACTAAGTACAGATAAATTAAAATGCTAATCCTCGGTAATTGTATCTGTATAACGAATATGAAAACGGGTATTTAGCTTATCATTGCACGTAACATAAAGAATGACCACATGGTTTAAGGCGCTACTATAGCAAAAGACTATACTATAAATAGGGGAGGAAGTCGGGTTTTAAGCGGTTGCTATACTAATTACGATATAGAAACTTTTGTGAATGTGTGGAATCCCGGCCCCCACCTGGTTCGGATTCCCTTTTTAAACGTGGTCCTTCTTTTTCATATCCCCTTACCTTACTATTAGCGTAAGGGTTAACCCGAAGGGTTTAGAAAGGGACGCGGGCTTTTTAAAATAATAATAATAATAATAAAAAAAATGAAATAGAAATTTTGTGAGTTGTTCATTCGTGCGGGGGGTTTTGCCGCAAGTTTTTAAGGGGGATATTAATAAAAATATTAGAACACATTAATGAAAAAAAAAAGAAAGGGGAAAGAAAATTTTGTCTTTCATGTTTTTGTGAATTGCACTTGTCCGGGCCCCCAGACAAGCATTGCAAACAAAAAAACCAAAGAAATTAAAGTTTTGAGAATGATTTGCGTGTTGTTTTGTCAACATTAGGACAGTTTTAGGACTATGTGTCTGAATAATCACAGTTCACATTAAAAAAAAACAATTCTACATTATTTGGGATAGAGTAATCTACTTGTGTTTGGCTGTGTGTAATTTTTTGGGTTTTAAAAAACAATTTACTCTTTCTATGTGAATAAATACCCAAAGCTTTAAAGGTGTATTTTGGGGGTTAACACCACGGTGACATATTACGAAAATTTAAAATATAAACCCCCGGACAGGGATCAACCCGGGACCTCTGGCTTAGTACCCCAAATGCTCTAACCACTGGCTATCCGGATTCGTTCCGTGTGGGGTCATTCTTCACTCATATTTGGCGTGGAACGAGCATGGCGGGCACCCCCGCCCCACTTCGCTGGGTCGATGCCGACTACCAAAAATAACGGGTTTTAATGGGACTTAGGACAGTCTGTGTTGCGCATGCCGCGGACACATTAGTCCTTTTGCACCCGTTTGCTAAACCAAATTATTCATTCGGGCCCCATGGCAGTACATGCAACCAGTTGTGCACCATCATTTGCTTTTCATTCTGCGCCAAAGCGTACTCCGGGGCTTTGACGTATCACTCCACAGTGGCAATCACCCTTTCACTTTTCGGAGTTGAATCCCCACCCCACTCGAGCCGGGTAATTCAGTTTCGACATCGCAAGGAGCTGGTGGCCCGGAATCACCCCTTCCCCGGATGGAATTTCCAGAGCGGGGATCCCCCACCACCCCCCCAGGGTCGTTACCTTCGTGGTGTGCTGCAGGCAATAAGCCCGTGCAAAACGGCACACCAGCGAAAAAATTTAATTTCCGTTAAAAGGCTTTTCGCTACTATTTTGGTTGAACGTTGACGGTTTAAGCCCCATGCCCAAAGTCTATGACAGTCGCAACAATCCTTTTGGTGGGGGAAGTAAAAAGATTCAATGTTTTTTTTAAAACCAAATTTTCTAGACAACCACTTTACTACCTTCCCTTTTTTTAATATAATGAATTATGTTTTTTGGGCAAGTAAACTGTGCTATAACAAGTTATCTTAAGATAGAAAAGTTACTCTAACATGACCTTCCTATGCTGTAACATATTAGGTTTTTAAAACAAAGGCCCCTCGACAGCTGCGTGGGGGAGGGGGGGGAAACCCCGAGGTGAATAAAACTCGTTGGACGTTGGTTCTGGGGGGTTGGAAAAAAGTGTATTTTTTTACATAATAGGAAATTTATGCGTAAGTAAAATGCAGAAAAAAATGTCCCGAATTTGTGGGAAAGTGGATCAGAAAGAAACCATTTTAAAAGGATGTATTTTTTTTCACTAATAGGAAATATATGGTAAGTGAATGCTGAAAAATGTCCCCAAATTTTGTAGGAAAGTGTCCATGCCCCCACCCCCCAAAGTCTTGACGCTCTCTCGGATCCATCCCTGGCCGTTTCTAATATACAAAAAATTACCGTTTTTTTGCACGAGAAAAACTACGTTTTTTTTTTTAAAATGCTTTTTGTAATTAAAAAGAACAACGAGTTTGTGCCCTTTAAAAGGACCCTCGCTTAATGTACCTTACTGCGTGGAGGGAGGGGGGGGGAAAACCGGGGTGAATTTAAAACTCTTTTGGAGCTTGGTGTTCTGGGGTTCAAATCTCCCCCCACGTGGCAAAGAGGGTGTGCTGATAGCCAATTTTAATGGAATAGCTTGTTCGCAACTTTCCTATGAAATTTTAAGCCCAACATCAATGCCTAAAACATTTGCGAAGTCCTTCGATGCACTGAGGGAGGGTAGGTTTGAGGGGACCCCCCCTTTTGCACCAGGGGGTGTTTGTTCTGTGTGTGTTCATTTGCAGTTGTCTGAACGGGGGCAGAGAGACGCGTCCCGCAATTTTAAATTTTGTGCCCCTCATTTGCATGGAAAAGAGTGGTCTCATCCGTGAAAGTGGCTTTGGGGTGTAAAAAAGCCCCTGTAATTAAGTGGACGTGTTCAATTACAACGCTCATTTGGGCCCTGTTAAAACCCGACTACCTTTAAAAACTATAAAATATATAATTTATAGTTATTGAAATAAAACTTTAATTTTAAAGTGAAAAGTTCCATCACAATAATGTTGATTTTTTAAATTCTTATATTATTGGGGTATTAATTAATGCGGATAGGTATATGTTTGTAAGAGTGATTCAAAGAAAATAATAATATTTGGGTATTTTAAGAGGCCCCTCAATGCACCCAACATTTGCGAGAGTGCATGTGGTACCGCGTTTGCTATCCATTCTATTCAGTTTAGAATCGCTTTGTGCTGCAGTTCCGGGTTCAAATCTCACCCTGGACAGGGGGGGTGTTCCTGTTAGTCAATTTTTTATTGGATCCCAAATTTAGACATAAAAAAAGTTATGATATCTCTCTACATATTTATACGGTGTAATATCAAGAGGTTTCGTTCGTCCTTTTTGCCCCCTTTGCAAAACCAACTTTTCTTTCGGCGCCATGGCAGTACATGCAACCAGTTGTGCACCATCATTTGCTATTCATCTGCCCAAAGCGTACCCCGCTGTTCCCTTGAAAGAGCATCTGGACCGGCCCATCCTCTGTGGTGGGTTAAAGGTGTTGATGGGAAACTATTACAGTATCGAATATAAAAAGGGTTTTTAAAAAATAAACTTTGGGGTTTGTTCTAAAAGTTATATAGCACCGTGATTTTTTTTTCCTAGATATTTTATTATAAATTATGTAAAGTTTTTATTTATGTTTCAAAAATATATACCCGCCATGTTTTTTTTTTCCCTAGGATTTAAATAGGAACTTGAAAGGGTTATACATTATTTAATTTTAAATATTTATTAATATTATTTAATTTCCGTCGGGTTTGTCGTGTTTGTTATGGGCCCCATAGGGGCTCAAAAAGCAGTTTGTTAATTTAAAGGTTTCTAGGAGAGTTTACAAATAATAAATAAGTCAATGTAAGGTTTTTTTTTAAAACAAATTGCGAGTTTTTATTACGCCAAGAAGTGATTTTTTAAAACAGTCAGCCCCCCGTATTCATACGTCAATTTTAAAACAGTCGGCAAAGACTAAATAATATTGGCTTGTAAATTAATTGTTGTTGTCAAAAAAAAAAAAAAATAGTAAGAATAGTTTTTAAATATTTAAGGTAAGGTGCGGTTCACACAGGGTATTCAATATTTTGTGATAGTGTACCCGCTTTTGCGTGGAGCGAGAGTTTAAAAATACCCAGAATATATCACCCTTTTGGCGATAAATTTTTTTTGAACCCCTAACTCCGCTCCCGGCCACGGTTTCGTTTTCTGCTCCCCCCATGACCCTGACAATACCAAAAAAATATTGCTGTTTAAGGTAAGGTACAAGTTCACACACGTAATCTAAGCCACCGTATTTGGAGGGGGTTTGGGAAAAAATGCCTCAGCTTGATGGGCCCAGTGTTCGAACTCCAACCCTATTAGTTAAAAAAAAATGTGTCTCAGCTGTTTTTCTTTGTACCCATAAGGTGTCTAGTTAACTATAAAAAAGAAAAAGCCATGCGGTTTTTCGGAAATAGCCTCAGTGTTCGAATAAAAAAAACCAATGATGAGCCCTTAAAGTAGATAGGAGGACAAAAAATTTTCCGCATTTTCACGAAGGGGGGTGCGGAAAAAAAAAACCCCTTTGGGTTACGTTTGGGGAGGGCTAAACCCCTAAAATGGTCATGTCCCGAAGGGAACAAACCGGAATCCCGGGCTTTTGGCGTGACGCCTTTTGATACGTCCTGTGATGCAGGTGTAACAAACGCATCCCGAGCAAGTTTGTTGATAGATATAACCGCAGGTAAAGAGCTTTGCTCTTCTACTATATTTTTGGTCTTTCTACCAAACAAATTAAAATATTTAAGGTAAGGTTTCAAGTTCACAACACATAAGTGTCCCGCGGGAGAATATGGAAAACTCCGGCGTGTTGAAGGAATCTATGGAGGGAGTTGTTTAGCAAATTATTAAAACTATTATGGCTAAGTAAAACCGCGGGGATTTTAAACTTTCCCCCAGCCGTGTTTTGAACCCGGATGTGTGTTTGGGCACAAGTCAAACATTGAAGGTGACCATTCGCCCTGATTCTTGATGCCCAAGATCAATCGTTAGCGACCCTTTAGGTTTAATTCAACAGTTAAAACCAGGGAAATTTATCAGTCAAGGTGGAGAACCAGGGAGGGTTTGCGACCCACGGTTTAAGAAAGCACTCTCGATTAAATTGGGGCCCCGTATAATTTTTATCTTTACTAGGCGTTTTTTTTTTTTTAAAATTTCGAGTGTACCACAATAAGTGGTGTTGAAAACAAATATTGCTCAAGTATTGGTGAGAAAATCGTTTTTTCCGCTTCTTTTCGTGTAAATTGAAAGGGGGGTTCGATGGCTCCCCGGGAAAAGGGGGTTTTGGTTCATATTTTTAATATAAGGGATGGGGTTTTCAACCAAAACCCCTCTGCCTTCTTCGTGGAAACCGCCGTTTCAGAACGACTTTTTAATCAAGAGGAAAAAAACGGCATTCCACCAAGGTATTTCTTTTCTTTTGTTACATGCTTAAAGTGTTTTTTTTAAAAATTTTAAATTTTTGTGTATTTGGGGGGTTTTAAATTTTGTACTTTTTAAAAGCTAGCTTTTTATTAATCTAAGCTAATTCAGCATCCCACAAAAGGGTATTTCAATTTTTTTTTTTACATGTTAAAAGTGCTGTTTTTAATTTTTAAATTGTCTGTGATTTGCTAGGGTTAAATTTGTATGTTTTAAAAGTTTGCATTTTTTAATCAAAGATAATTTTCAGCACTCCCCACAAAGGTTTTTCAATTCTTTTCTTTACAAGTTTAAAAGTGTTGTTTTTAAATTTTTTAAAATTGTCTTGTTTTTGCTAGGGTTAAATTGCTACTGTTCAAAAAAAACATTTTTCATGCTTGAGTAAAAGTTGGTCTATGTTTATAGGAATTATAGGGTTGTTAAGGGTTTTTTTAAAAGTTGTTGTTTATTTCCCATGTTAAATTTGGGGGGACGCCCCTGCTCGTTCCTCTTTGACAACTATTAGTAATTGCGGGCTAATTTTTCCCTCATAAACGTACTTAATGAAAATAATTGTGAATAACTCAAACTTTTTATTTTTGTTTTTATAATAGCTATCTGTTTTTCCCCGTAAAAAAAAGAACCTTTCTCGATAGTTAATGAATAAGTGGTTTAAAAAAACTTATTTTAATATCTAAAATTTACTTGTATAAAAAAATGGTGCGGGACTTTTCTCACTTCTTATCTTTATGCTAGAAAGCGGTGGTGGTTTGTAGAAACCATAAGTTTTGTGAAACTAAAATAAAGGTATTTAGTGGTTAATAAAAAAAAAACTATTCCCACAAAGGAGAAGGTTCAACACTTAATTAAATTTTAAAATAAAGAATTTTAAAACTTTTTGGGGAAAAAGTATTTAGAAAGGATAGGGTTTTAAAACGTAAATTTTTTGAAATATTGGATTAAGGGGGTTTTGCAAGTACTGAGATATTGAAAATCAAATTTTTCGCTTAGGTTAAATGTTTCCCAAGCCCTTGCAATCACGATTTGTGTTTTTACATAAACCCAAAAACTTTTTTTTGCAATATAAATGTATTAAGTTGAAAAATTTAAATCAAATTGAAATTTTAAAAATAAAAGGCGAAAAATAACTATATTTTTGTTGCTCAATAAAAAATTTTAAATGGCTATAAAAAAAATTAGCTAAAATATGACCGTAGAATGGATTTTTGTGACCCCATGGTATAATTTTAAAAAAAGGGGGTACAAAAAAAAATTTTGTTTTTTTATTTTTCTTCTTGCCTTTTTGTTCTCCTAGTCCCAGTTTTTCATGATTAAATTAAAATGAAAATTTGTTTAAAACCAAGTTTTACTTTTTTTTGCACTCAGTATTAAATGGTCTTATCCCGTCCCCCTTTTAAATTGAAAAATCAGGTTCGATGGCCACCATCTCTTTCTGCCCCAATGGTTTTTTTTTACTGTCCTTTTGAAAAAGGGAGCTACCGTTTTGTAGCTTAAAATGACCATCTTTCTTTTTTGGAATAACTGCTATTCTTTAAAAATTACCTTTTGCATTAGTGAAAACAATAAAATACAAAAAAATTTTAAAAATATTTATTTCGTTATAAAATATGAAAACTGACATGTTTCTCTCTTTCACGAGTTTAAAAATATTTTGGTGGCTGTAATATAGCTATAAACATTCCTGCAAAGTTGAAATGGTTTTCTTTTCACGAGACTAAAAAAAAGTTTTATGCCGCTTGAAATTTCAAATAAAACATGAAAATGGTTCTTGTTAGTAAAATTTTTTCTTTTGATTCATTTTAGAAAAATTTTGGGGGGGAAAAATTTTACCAATAACTCAATTTTTTTTTTTTTAAAAAAAAAATTTTGCGTCAATAGCGTCTACCATTTATGTGTGGGAGTGATTTTTTTTCTGTAGATTGGGAAAATACACTGTGCCCGGGCTTGGGAGTATAGTAGAGCACTTGGCAAAAGTGACAATGAAAATGTTTAAGCGCTCAACAATTAGGCCTTAAAAAAAATTTATAATATCAGCTGCAATAAAACGTTCGGTAAACTTAGTTTATATGGAAACAAGTATACTTTTCGGTTTATTATGTTAAATTGGCTGGAAACGTTTTTAATTCCGGAAAATTTTTAAAAAAATTTGAAAATTTTTTTCATGTGCAGCAAAAAATATTAACCCTAATATACCCCCACAATACTTTCGGGGGAAAAAACCGCTACCCCCCAGTGGTGGGCGTCGGTTAGGGGGTTTTATTATTATTATTATTATTATTATTAATATTATTGCACTGCATCTTACTACCCGTTGGGTTTTTACGCACCTACGCTAATGTGTTATGGTAGGGTGATTGTGAGTGATGGAGGACCCACAGTTTAACGTGGAATCCCAAACCCCGGTGGAGGGGTGGCATTCCCCCATTCACAAGTTGTGATTAAACCTCTTTTCAGAGGGGGGAAAGGAAAGGGGTTTTGGGAATCAGATATGTCTTCCCGGGGTGGGATTTAACCGGACCGCACAGAAGTCTGACATTTTTACTCCTTCCTGACCACCCGGTCCCTATGGCTTTTTCTTGATTCCTTGTCCGTTAGTAATCAAATTTGGGGTTTGATCATTGACAATTTTATGGGAGGAATACCCCCCTTTTCCAAAGTCGGTATTGCGTTGGATCTCTTTTGGGTCTCGGGTTCCATCCTTGGCTTTGGAGGGGAATTTGTTTTGGGAAATTGAAAATGGGGGACCGAATGTTGTGTTTTTCCCAGTATTGGCTAGTTTGGTTTGGTATTTAATAATCAAGGTGTTCGAAAAAATTTAAAGAAAAAAAATCCCAAAAAAAATTATTTTATGTAGTTGGGTTTTATCTATTTATTTGTTCCAATTATTTTTTTCAAACAAATTTTTCTTATACCCAATTTTATTTTCGCTTTTGTAGTAATTAAATTTAATAAAGCCTAGGGGGTTTAAAAGGTTTTTTTTGAGTAAGTGTACCCGCATTGCATAGTGAGAGAGTGGAAAACCATCCAGGAAAAATCCCTTCAGTCATCAAACCCGGTTGAACCCGATATCCCGTCTTCGCAGTCTAATCTATCCCAGAGTGATGATATGTGGCAATGAAGTGGTTGTTTCAGTTCCAGGAAAATACCAGTTACTTTATAGGAAATTTTCTCATTCTTAAGGGTGTTTTATTTAAATTACTTTTTTTGTTTTAATCGAGGGGGAAAAAAAAAAGCGCCCCTGTGGAATTTGAATAACTGTAAATTGCTCTGCCCATATAAAACTTAAAAAGTTTGGAAAGTGAATAGGGCGTTCTGTTAAATAATTATTTTTTTTAAAAAAACTATCAAGATTTTTAAAAATCTTCAAGAGGGCTTATTTTTTTGTGGAGAGGGGAAAAAATAATAGAACAATGTGTTTGTATAGGGTTGGGAAAAATTGTATTTTACACCGAGAGGGTTGCGTTTATAGAAAGGGAGGTAGTATTAATTCTGAAGCAGATATTTGTAATAATATTTTATTTTGCAACGTCAGAATTTGTTAAAATTTTCATTCATAAGTATTTTTTTGTTTCCAATTTCGTAAAATAATAATAAAATAATAATAATATTAGCACCGCCTCTTTACACGTTGGGTTTTACGCTTTAAGTACTAATTCGCTAAATGTTTTGGAATTGGAAGGTTTAAATTTGAGGGAAAAAGAACCCCCATTTGCGTGGGGGGAGAGTGGAAAAACCCTTTTGGAAAAAACCACGCTCGTTCCCCCCCAAACCCCAGATTCGAACCACGATCTTCCCAGTCCTCGCAGCCGAGCTCAAAACACCGAGCGCTTTAATCAACTAGCCCCTGAGGGGGTTTTTGTATATGTTAAAAAATATTATTTTTTTGTGAAGTGGAAAATTTGTTTAGCGAAATTTATTTAAAAATTTGTCCGCATATTTAGTTTCATATTTAAAAAAAACAAAATAATTTCAGATCTTCAAGTGTTTACTTGTGATTTTTTTTTTGTTTAGTGTTTTTCGGGATAAATATTATAAAAGTTATGTTTTGCGTTTTAACGTTACACCCTCTTACTATCATGAAGCTCCGTCTCAAAAATTATGGGGTTAAGACCCTTAGTTAAGTCAAAACCCCTCCCCTTAAACCAGCATTTTCGTTAAGGGGAAACGAAGCCCGGGCAGTGGCGCGGGGGCCAGACTGCAACGCCTCACGGCCCGCTATTTTATTAGACGCTTGACCATTGACAAAAGCCAAACGCATAGTTAACAGGCAAATACAAGTCTCCTTCACAGAAGAGAGGAGAGGGATAAATTTTTTCTGGACACTTGGCGCCCCTGGGTAGACATCTAACGCTTCAACGCAGTGTGAAAAACAAGGACAGGGATTTGAATCCTGGTCCATGGTGATTGCCCCGCCAAAAGGTCAATTTGACATGGGTTGGTAGCAACATAATTACTTTTTTTAAAAGGGCATGGGAAGGAACCTCAACTTTTGCCGGAGAGTGAGACAGGAAACGCTCTCCCAGAAAAAAAAAAATCATGACATGTGGCTAATATAGCTTTCGAACCCCCGACTGTGTAAGCGTCTCTTTGTTTCAATTGGTTTGTACTAGTTCCCATTCCCCCCCTCTAACCAAATTTTCAACATACATGGGAAACGAAGCCCGGCATTGACTTGAGGGGGCGACAGACATGCTAAGCCTCGTGGCCAAGTGATTCCTTTTGCGTCTTGACATTGACCCCGCGACTAGATTAAAAGACCCAAAACATGTTCCTCCACGAGGAGAGAGGTTATACATTTTTCTGGGGCCTTTGGGCAGTGGGCGTCTTCCTAACGCCGTGATGAGAAAGCTGTTGCCTCCCTTTTTGTAGCATTTTCTTTTCACCATTTTAATAATATCTATTCTGAAAAAAAAAAAATTACACCTGCACAAAAGGGGGAAACGAACCCTGGAAACTTTGCTTAATATGTATTTTTTAGTACGTATACTGGTTTTTTTCACATTAAGGGGGTAAGAATATCGTAAATATAAATTTTTGGTTAGATACAATTCAACCCCGGTGCAAACTAAGCACAAAAATGGTTTGGGGTCTCCTTCAGGTCTTTGTTGTCCAGCCCAGGATTTTAAAAAAAAAAAAGACTTTTAGTGCTAGTTTTTTTTTTGACAATCAGCAATTTATTAAATTTTAAAACATTAAAAAAAAAGCAGCAATTTTTAGGGGGCTTTTGACCAAAAATAAAAAACAATCTACCAGCCGAAAATTTTAGGGGGCAATTTTATTGCCCAAACAACATTGGTTAATTTAAAACATTCAAAAAGCCCGAAATTTTTGGTGTTTTGCCAAAATAATAAAAAACATCTACCAGTAGAAAATGAGTAGGAGTCAAATTTTTTTGACAAACAAAATTGGGTTAAATTTAAAAAAATTCACAAAAAGCAGCAATTTTTATTTTGGTGTTTTGACCAATACTATAAAAGACATCTACCGCCAGAAAAAAGAGTAGGATCAAATTTTTTTTTTGTCTTTTTTTTGCAATAAAATTGTTATTTAAAACTTCAAAACAAGCAGCAAAAATTTTTTAGGGTTTTGACCAATACATATAAAAATAATCTACCCGCCAGAAAAAGAGTAGGAGTCAATTTTTTTGTTAGTCTTTTTTATTGACAATCAACAATTTATTAAATTTTAAAAATTCACAACAAGCAGAAAAATTATTTGGTCTTTTGACCAATAAAATTAAAAAAACATCTACCGCTAGAAAAAAGTAGGAGTCAATTTTATTGAAATCAACAATTGGTTAAATTTTAAAAAATTCACAACAAGCAGCAATATTATTTAGGTGTTTTGACCAATACATATAAAAGACATCTCCATCTAGAAAAAGAGTGGAGCCACCCCAAAAAAGTTAAAACCGTTTAGAGACGCGAGTGATTTGACAATGTCTCCCCCGTTTTTTCCTGGAATTTACTTTCCAACAAATAAGACAAAACATTAGGTTCGGGCTCTTCGAAGCACAAGTTATAACTTTTGTTTTTCTAAGTTCGTTTAAGCATTGACACGTTTTATTCCTCTTTTTCGATCATGTCTAAAAGCCCGCATAATACCCTGTCCCAACAGGTATCCCGGGGGAGCGCAGTTTGATGACATTGAAATTTTTTGGCCCAATAGATTGGACAGTTTGGTAGGACCACACAAACGCAGCATTTAAAAGGCATAAAGTCAAAAGGAGATGCAGCAAAAAAATAAACACTCGCTCTTAAGGGTTTTTTTTTTTTAAAATTTCACCCCTAGCTCCCATGACAGCAGCAGAGTACGTCTGTTTTAATTCACTTTTAAACATCAACTTTGTCCCCCGAGATAATCATACGCGTGCTTTAGATTTTAAAAAGGGTTCAATCCAAAAAAAATAGATTGATTTTGGGGAAAACGTTACCGAAATGCCAGGCTGAGTTGTTGTCGCGTGGTTTCACCTTTTTTTTAAATTTGAAAAATTTTTTTAAATTGTTAAATCCTCGGATTTACAGGTTCTTTGGACTTTACTCCCGGGGGTGGTGGGGGCACGAGCTGATCTGCTGGGGCCGGTAAACAGGCGACTTGACTGTGGATCGCCGTGAATCTGCGCCCGGTAGGGAGAGCCCCGGCGGTGGGCCGCAGGTGACTCTATGTGGTAGACAGCGCTCTGACGGGGTACCCTGTGACGTCTGGTAGGTAGCGACTCCGGTGGGGGGAAATCTGGGGCTGGGGCGCCTGTGACTTGGGGGTGTTACGGCTGTTTCCCCAGGGGGGCGGCGGCGTGAAGTGGTGACGGGTGGTGTGGGGCTGGAAGGGTGGGGGTGGAGGGCGGGGTAACACGCTCCACGTCCCCTTGCGGAAATTGTAAACGGCGCACGTTACATCCAATTATGTTTCCCCCAATTTTCGTAAGGTAGTACTTCCGTATTTTAATTAAAACCAACATGCGGGTTGAGCAAAAATAAAAAAAAAAAACACCCCTATCCTAAAAATTTACAATAATTAATTAAAGATAATTTAATAAAAAAAAACCAAAAGTCCAGGGTTTGTTGGGGGGGGGGGGGGGGGGGGGAAAAAAAGGGGGGGAGAGGTGGGGGCGGGAAAAACAACCCCAAAAAAAAGCCTTTTCGTATAAAAGCTTGACATATAGGGAGTTTTTGTTAAATGACTGATCTGAAAGTCCCCCCAAATAAGACCGTTTCGATTAAACGCTCTGACATATAGGCAGTTTTTTGTATAAATGACTATCTGAAAGTCCCCCCCCCTATTCCTGATCCCGGAGACGTCCTGAAAAGCTTTGATTTGCTCCTCGAGCCGGTTTTAGCGTCCGATCACCTCCGGCGTCCCAATTGTTGATCTTCACGCCCTACATAAAAAAACCGCCCCCCAATTGCTTAAATTTTCTCCTCAACGATTCGAAGAGGGACACCTTGTGGCAAGCTCCCCCAATTTGATTAATCGGGCCATACTTGGTGCCGAAGACGGGCCAGGATGGGTTGCGCGGATCCCTTCCCTCGGGGCTCGTACACCGTTCCCCTTGTGCTGAGGCGTTGCGGCAGCGATGGGTTGGAGGGGGGCCCTAGCTGGGGAATGGTGCCGCTATTTTCAACATCCATTTCAACTATAACACACGTGTGTAAATAAATACATTTGAACATGTACAAAATACAAAGGTTAAACAACATGAATAGGAATCGAACCCGGGATCCTTCACAAATAGTGTCTAATAAATACAGTTGAAACCCGGGACCCCCCCTCGCAAATTGTGTGTAATAAATACACCCTAGGACTTACAATAATTTATTATTTGTAAGAATATGTGACTGCCGTTTAGAATATTAGCTGTATATGAAGTTGTTAAAATTACTATTTATTATTTAGAATATGTGACTGGCTGTTTAGAATATTAGCTGTATATGAAGTTTTTAAAGAAAGTCTTGCAATAAACTATTTGTAAACTCTACTGTAATTACAGTCTCCCTGAGGGTTCAACCTTCCCAATTCATAATCTAATAGCGCAGTGCTAAAAAATGTGTTGAGTATTATAGATCCTTCATCACCGCTGGGAGTTTTTCCATTCTCCATCCATGCAAATGTATGTACACTTCCTATAATTTTGGCTTGAGGTTTAAGTGGATAATTTAGTATGTCAACAAAATATAGTTTCGAGCATTAAATTCCAGGACACCCTTGACAGGTATTCAACGAGTGTTGAAGAAAATTATCTCGCTTTTGTGAAATGTGTATAGAACGTTTTCGATCACAACCCTATTTTCTCTTCACCCAACTGTGGGTAAACTTACCTTTCATTATTCTACCCCTATAGTGTAGTGATAAGCCACCATTGTTTATATATGTTATATGTACGGGTTAACACAAGAAACCAATTTTCCTGAGTAGATGGCACAGAATAAATATAACTCGTAAATAGCAACGCATATGTTACCCTACACTATTTACTATATATGTTTATTGATTGTACCATTTGGATGTTACTCGCAGGCAAATAGTGTGTATAATTCTATGTACATCATGAGAAAGTATCTACTTTGAAGGTCGCACAGTAGAACCAGACTGCCGTTGTTGAGGAGATTGGGGTTTGAATCTCCTTCCACGCGAATGATAATACATGTTCTTTTAACTCTACAAGGGTGATGTAAGGATAGATGAAACACACAGTTCTTTTTAAACGTTAATTAGTGTGTGTGTGTGTGTTTAAATCTAAATGTGTATTGATGCTGTCCTAGTATGAGTAGTTAACACATTGAGGTCAAGGAAATCCCTGAAGTTTAAATTATAACACACATCAGATTAGGTTTTTTTTTACGTAAACCGTTTTAATTAATCTCATCATGTGTGTATTTGTATATACATGCACTGATTTTCTAAGGAATGGACATATCTGACAGCTAGAAGAACTTCCTAGATTAAATCCATGTATTAATACGCCAAGTCATGTGATCTTCATATGTCACTTGCTATACATACATACAGACACTAGTGCTGAAACACAGGGCATTCTGTTTTTTTTTTAAATGTGCTCCTACAAATTAATGAGAGAGCGGATTTATTTTTGTGAGTGTTTAGTGACAAATTTAATGTAATTTTAAATTATTTTATAGATTAACTTTGTTGGGAATTTGGATTTGTTAATAGTGGTTTAATTTATCAAACCAACATTTTAAACCGTTTCGGGAATTGAACCCTGTACAACCGAACAGACAGACACAAACCAATACGCTGACTGATAATTGAACGAGCTATTTTTATGACTATCTCTCTCTGTTGGAATATTGTTGCCCTGCAGCAGCTGTAGCGAGGAAGTCAAATAAGCTTTCTATTTACAAGTATAGTCGATACTCAATAAGAGTTGATCTAGTAGCTCAAGTTCGGTCAAAACATCGGCATGAGGGATGGCTGCCGTGACGTCGGTTTGAACCCCTAGCGGCGCCTGCACACCATCCCGGATCTCCGGGGACGATCTAACCGCTCGAGCTCGGCCAGAGTGACCGACATGTCGTCGGTTTGATCCCCGAACGTGTCGTCCATCTTTTGGGCTGGGGCGGCGGTGGTGCAGTGTCCCAATAATCTGAAATTAAATAAATACATATTAATTACTATCACAGGGAAAAAACTACACACCAATCATGCTCAAATTTAAAGCCGGAAATTAATTACCTCGCCGTGCAAACCCCATCCTCAGTAAAATATAGCAACTGTTCCATTCTATCGGGTGCCTCCGGTTGAACCATTGGCTGCAGGCGCCGAGGGTGTCTCTTCTTGACGGTCTATAAAAAGAGAAAATACAGCTGTACACCAAAGACTGATAAGTAAAATAGCTACCCAATAAATATACAAAGCGCTTTAAAACATACCTGAATTAAAACTCATCTTGAAAGTTTATGCGATGAAATCACAAATTATATTGAACGAGTGTAAAGATCTCGAGGTCTATTTATAGTCGTTTGCTTTGTTACACAACCACGAATAACAGGGAGTTTACAAACCCTCACGAAGTCCTCGCCAAGGCTGTTGGAGCAATCAACATATCCAAGGCGTTGGAGGTCTATAGACCGGTTTTCCCTTTTGAAGGAACTTTTGAAAATATAGACCGTTTTCGATATTAAGGGATGTTACTTGTCAATCCCCCATACATTAAACGGAACATCGGCTGGAGGAGAGCTGAATGTTCCCCGGTTCGTGAATAAATTAATTAGCACACATCAATATCAA
>JBCFYV010002059.1:0-42433 GCA_039000515.1 Timema cristinae
GACGTCATGTCTCCCCACGTTTAGTCAAACTTGGTCGCCTACACACTTTACGGTCCCGCACTACACTTCTTATCTCTCTCAGTTCTTGGAAAAAGTTTGCTTGCTGCCTTTACTGATTACCGGTCGTGGTCGCCAGTCTCCCAATTGTTTAAACAAACCAGTAGTTCTGCCAACCTGATGGCTGGAATACACCAGTTTGTATAACGTTAGCAACGCCATCTATTTTGATAGCTGAAAGCTCAACACGCCGCCAGAGAGGGTAGGCAGGGCCTTAACCCTAAAATTAAGAGTAATTTTACTAAAAGAGAAAAGAGAAATAAAACCTATTTTTTTCAAAATAAGTCTTAACGATTTTGATTAAAATTCATATCTAGGCGTTGATTCAGATTATAAATAAAATGGTTATTTTCATTTTATCATGTAAATAAATTCAGGGTAATTTACAGAAGCGGAAATTTCCGTATCTCCGCAACTATTTGGGATACTATATAACTTATCATTGCAAAATTGTAGTACTATTAAATATAAAAAACGTTTAATTAAAATATTTCCTTATACAATCAATAGTTTCTGAGATATTGGCAAATATATTAATATAATTTTTTGAACTTTAGTTGTACAGAGATACTAATTAAGTTTTAAAGCCAAAGAGTATGCCATAGAGTAATTAAAATTTCATGTTCTTTTTCATTTAACCTCTTAGAGGAAATACTCGTGCAGCAATGATCTGTCTCTATCATTTTAGACTCAAAAGTCATTTTTACTTTTTTTATCGGTCTAAATTTATAAATGAGGAATTTAATAGCAATGCGATAACCATAATAAATGCAACCCCTAATAAAATGTCGAAAATTTTAACCGGATGTTGAAATTTTAATACGAGGTGTTGAACCTTGTTAACCTAATATCGATCTTTTTTATCGACCCAAATATACAAATGAGGACTTGAATTATTTAAAATAAAATAATAAATTTAAAACTAAGAGTTAATAAATATTTTACGTATAGCGCAATATTTGATCGGGTTTGCTAGTGTAAAATATTTTGTTTCATATAAATTACGAGCTTTGAGTAAATATCTCCATTTTTAAACAATAGAGTGAGAAAGTCCGTGCGGAGTTTCTTACCATGTATTTATGCTGATTACAGGATCATCACCTTCCTTCTATCGTCTACAGTTTTTTCACAAATCATTTAAGCTGAGATCAGGATTTGAATTATTGAATATATTAAGATAGGCGTAAATGTTGGGGAGTTTGTAGACTAAATCATCAGATTATGTTGGCTCACTGCGTTCAGTAATTTATTACTTTGAAAGCTCCTTTAAACAGTTTTAACAATGTGAGCTCACTTTTGTTTTGAGGTTATTGTGTCAAACTTGCGCTAGAAAGAAAGTAGAATGTGTGCGCATAAGTTTTCAAACAACCCAAATTTATTTTGTTATATCTGTGGTGGTTATATAGTCCTCAAGAAAAGACAAGCGATTACAAAATTTATAAAAATGTGTAATATGCTTATTTTAGAGTGAAACTTTATTAAAAATAAACAATGACATTTGCTGAACCTTTGTTGAAGCATTGAGATTGTGCAAAAAGGGTAGAAAGAACTATATACTATTTTAAATTCTAATGGTTTGACGGGACTGTTATTTTTGCTTTGTTAATGTAGAGGGATAGAGTGAAAAGAGGAAGGAGGGAATTGGGTATCCTAATAGTCTATCTGCTATTAGACCAGCCGCACATGGAGTTGGCCTGCCGATTTTAGACCCCCCATTTATATTGGAGAATGTAGTGGTAGAGAATATTGAAATTGTAGTCTACATATACGAAAATATTGATTTCAGTCCTCAACTATTTTCAGAGCATGATCTTAATGATTTTGTAAGAGATTTAAATTTACCAAAGAAATCAGCAGAAATTTTCAGTTCTAGACTGAAGTCAAAGAATCTTCTAGCACATGGAACGTTTTTTCATGGTATAGACAAAGCGAGCGAGAATTAGTTCCTTGTTTTTCTGAGGAAGATTCTGTGGTGTTTGCAGTAATATAAATTACTTAATGACCTATTTTGAAATAAGCTATAATCCTTCACATTGCATATATTTTATTGACTCATAATTTAGGAGTCTCAAAGATGTTTTGCTCCACAAAGGAAATAAATTTGATATAATTCCAGAATCTCATTCTGTGAATTTAAAGGACACATGAGATAAATAAGTTTTTGGCAAATATTAAGTGTGAAGAACATGTTTGGTTGATCTGTGGCGACTTTAAAGTAATAGGTATGCTATTTTGACATCAATCTGGCTGTGAGTGGGATAGTTGAGCACGGAATGAGCACTGTGATGTCAAGATCCGTTCAAAGAGGGGTGGTTTGCTGAAGCAGTTTGTGAAATATTTATCTCAGGATGCTTCCTGCTTCAAATATCTTTGTATTAAATTCCCATCAATCAGCCATGAGAAGCAAAAACAAGATTTTTTGTTGAACCTCAATTCCCAAACTGATGAGGCACAGATATTTTGAGGTAACATTGACTCAAATAGAAAAAGAGGTCAGTTGTTGAAACTTCCTAGGGAACAACAAGAATCCAGACTACGTAAATATGGTTGATAACATGTTGGCAAACTACAAGAAGCTTTGCTCCAATATGAGGGTAAAGGTACAATTGCTACACTCCCACATCGATTAGTCTCCTGAAAATCTGGGAAGTGTTAGCGAGGAACAAGATGGTTGGTTTCATCAAGACATTCAAGAAATGGAGGTGAGATAGCAGGGGATATGGAATGTCAACATGATGCTTGACTATTAGAGAGTGCTGAAGAGTGTCAGTAAAGAAGGAGTATATGTAAGAAAAACAAAGATAATGAAGTTTAACCCTTCATAGATTAATTTCTAATAGGGTTTTAAATATGCATGCAAATATAAAAATCTAATAAAATAAGATTTTTGTATATAATTTAACTGTCAAATTCTTTCAAGATTAATGCAAATGTGTGAAATCAAATATTACCTATTATTTTATAATCTGACGTGATGGAAACAAACGGAAAATATTTTTGAAATTTGCACTAAAATACGAAACAAAAACAAACTATTTTAATAAAAAATCAGTGAAATGTTTTCATTTTGAATGTAAGTGTTATTTTTAAATTTTCATAAATAAACTTGGCATATTTTGGAGACACTAAGAAATTCTTATCTTTTGTAAAATAAAATATATTTGTATTCGTTTACACAATAAGTAATTTAAAGCTATTTAATAATCATTTATTGCTTTATGTTGTCAAAGAAACCATCACAATTATTGCTGCTTACTGAGTAGCTCATTTTTTAAAAGTATTTTGGTGGTTCTGACACTAGTGAATTATACAACTAGCACCGCGTCTTACTAACCTTTTGGGTTATACGCTTATGTACTGATTACGCTAATGGTTTTAGGGACAAGGGAGGATTTATTTACAGGAACTCTACATGCATTTGCACGAAGGGAGATTGAGAAACCATGTTGGAAAACCACTCCCAGTACACCCGACCGAGGTTATAGCCTCGATCTCCCCATTATTGGCTATTTTATGTTGAATACTACACCTATTCCTACTCACTTAGTTTATATAAGGCATTAGGAATTCAAAAGTATATTGTTGCACTTACAAAAGTACGCCACCTAACCTATCTTGAGCTAGTTCCATTCAGAATACCTCATTCCAACTTATCTTTTTCAGGTTCATTCTAATGTTATTGTTAGGAATAAAAAGAAGTTAGATGTCCTATGTTAATTAAAGATTTGGTGAATCTCATTTTGCTATGTTTGAAGTCTGTATTGACAAGTACTATATAATGAATGCGTTTTCATTTGTGTTAAGTCAAGTCAAAAATAAAATAAGAAGACTTTATAGTCAACTGAAATATAAGGGCAGAGTTGGTGTTTATTTGTGTTTTGTTTTGTGAAAATAATATGTTGTTAAATCAATATAAACGTTGGAGTAAGAGGCACTATTTATTGTAATTTCTCATAAGGGGTGACCCCAGCGTGTTAGTGTACTATTAAAAGGTGAGACCTAGTAAATATTTATTCTTCATGACCTAAGAGTTATGGATGCATTAATAAAATGACGTAAACCTGTACAAGCATTCATTACAATGTCATTTAATGTATGAAGGCAGATCATAAAAAAAAGTTGGGCAATAAAAAGGGAGTGAGAAATAATTAAGCAACATTGTAAAATCTTTTTTATAAATTGTCCACCCTTGGTGAATAAATAAGCAGTTTATTTATAGACGCTGATAGTGTATCTGAGGTAGATTATGAATAATAATGTAGGACAGTTGAAGAATATAGGGAAACGATGGATGAGGTTGGGTTTATAGTTAAATAATTACTAAGCCGGCTATTATTGTAAATTAATAGCGCTGTGTCAACTTTCTCTTTCCCAAACTACCAGAAAAGAATTACAGTTATCCAAGATACCATAAATGAAAAATTTGCGGGAGAAGTGAACGATAGGTTGAGTTTCTAGAGCCAGTTTAAACCAATACACGAGGACAAAGAATTAGAGGCTGAAGATAAATTCCATATTACTCAACCAACTACCGAGGAAACAAAAGCATGTGAAATAGTAGACAGTCCTACTCTCACTGATGGGAACTATCGTGGCTTCTCTGTACTCTTTCTTAGGAGTGATCCCTCAAATTAAGGCATGTATTTTTCATACTTTACAGGTTGATATCCAATTTCTTCAGCTGTTCTTGACAGAATGTATGAACGCTGAGAACCGTAATCAATGGGAGCTTGAGTGTTCTTAAAGTCCGCTTCTTCTCGTTCCTTTAAAGTATCACAAGTAGAGTTTTAAATAAAAGCTCTTTAGTGTAGCAATTATGAAGTAAAATAACCTTTTATCTGTTACTCTTCTTCTCCTTCTTGTGTCTTTCATCTTTTTCTTTATTAACCTTTAAATGTGGGCCTATGATAGCTCTGTGTATTATACCCCAGATAAAACACCAATCACTTATATTGAAGCTTTTAGAGCAGTGCCCAGGTCTGAAGCAATGGTAACACACCCATTTCTTACTCAAAACTATATACGAATATGTGTCATCTTCAATGTAAGAGAGCACACTATTCGTTCATGAAATTTGTTAATAAATATACAAATAACTTTATGTTTGCGTTTTTCTTTCCCTGAAAAAGCCTCACAAGCAGTTTCTACAAATTCGCCTGTTTTGTCCTTATTCTTCTCTCTTCCTACATCATCATCAGCCAGTCTAAGTAAATTTTTTTGCAAGCTAGATCCTTTTTCCACATTTTGCTTCATCTCTCTTAAATGCCAAAAACTATTTCAGTTTGGTATTATCGTTAAACATTATATTTGTTATAGAAGTCACCAAGCACTGTTAAAAATTCTAGGCAAAACAACAAATTATGGACTTTTGCGTTTATTATGTTTGAAATCCCGGTTTGGGAGTTTTTTCTTACCATAATACTACTACATAGAACTATTCTGATAGGGAAAAAGACCTTACAAACTTGACAACCTTCAAAACTCAAGCGTTTAGATCCATACCTTCCCACTAAAGGGCAGTAACAATATTCTTTCTATTTTCACTTTCGACAGGCGACCTCAAGGGCGGGTTCTAAGGGTACGGCCAGACTGAGCGAGCGAGCGCGCGAGCGACTAAAATATAAAATAGAACACATTGGTTGTAATGGGGGGTGGCCACACTGGAGCGAGCGCGCGAGCGACTGAGCGCGCGCGCTTGAAAGATAGAACTGGTTCTATTTTTCAAGCGCGCGCGCTCGACCCGGTACAGTCTAGTTTACAGGCGCTAGGCAATATTATTGTATGTTGGTTCATTGAGTGCTGGGGAAACTTCTCATTTTGACATGATATTTGACTTTTTTCTATCAGTGATAGGTTTAACACACTTGCTATTAATTGCCCGGTAACCTGGCGGTCTAGGGGTAAGGTGTCAGACTTCTGTGCTGGAGGTCTGGGGCTCAATCCTCGGTCCCGGCACAGATTTATCTGATTACCAAACCCTTCCTTCACCTCTGGCAAGACATCTTGTGAATGTGGGGAAAGCCAGGCCTCCACCGTGGTTCGGATTCCACGTTAAACTGTAGGTCCTTCATTTCATCTCACAATCACCCTACCATTACACATTAGCGTAAGTGCATATAACCCGAACGGGAAGTAAGATGCGGTGCTAATAATAATAATAATAATAATAATAATAATAATAATGGCCTAATTTAATTGGTAAGACCATAAATAATATAATGTATATATGTAAACCCGATATGTTAAAATACTTCAATATTATAATCAAAGTAGGCCTTTACAAATAAGAATCACCATTAGTTTGGAGAGAGTATGAAAAAACCACAACAATAAATAAGTTTTAAAAATCACCTTCAGTTCACTGAGCCAAGATTCGAACCTTTGCCTCCTAGTCAAAAGTTATCGAGTGCAACGCACCATTCTGCCACTGGTGCGGCAAATCTGATTTTAAAACACTTCAGTACAGTACCATACCCATTTCTCAATTTATTAATTGAATGCACTTCTACTTTTTTCTTTTTTATAAATACACAATATTTTCTGTAAGAATTTTCGAGGAGCAGAGATGTACTAAGTGTGTTTGACAGAGACATCTTCTCTAACTAGGGGGAGGGGGGGGCGGTGACCTAGTGGTCTAGGGGTAAGGTGTCAGACTTCTGTGCTGGCAGCCGGGGTTCAATCCTCGGTCCCGGCACAGATTTATCTTATTTCCAAACCCTTCCTTCACCTCTGACAAGACATCTTGTGAATGTAGGGAATGCCAGGCCACCACCGTGGTTCGGATTCCACGTTAAACTGTAGGTCCTTCATTTCATCTCACAATAACCCTACCATTACACATTAGCGTAAGTTCGTATAACCCGAACGGGTAGTAAGACGCGGTGCTAACAATAATCTAACTAGGGTCCGCTAATTACGCGCTCGCTCGCTCGCTCGCGCGCTCGCCAGTTTGGCCACCCAGTCGCTTGCGCGCTCGCTCGCTCGCTTGCGCGCTTGGCAGTCTGGCCGAACCCTAAGCCATTTCTTCCCCGACTTTTGTTAATAGGGACAGAAGCAACTTTTAAGGAAGGATCTTCTCTTTTCTTACTAGACCGGCAACTTTGAAGAGGGGTTAAACCAGCCCTCCTTCTCCTCTTTCCTAATATTTATTAGTGCCAGAAAAAGTAAGAGCATTGTTTCCTTGGCGACATTTCTCTAGATTTTATGATCCCTCAACTTACAAACTCCTCTAATATATCACCTAATATATCCAGCCAATTCCTTCCACGAGCACGTTATAGGCCTAGTAGGAAAAGAACATAAATTTGTAAGTGTAGAAAATTAGTACTTACCAACCCTAAAGATGGAATATTTATATAATTGAGTAAGTCAACAAATCATTATTTGAATATATAAATATGTTTATTTATAGAATATAATAATATGGAATATAAAAAAATACTGTAGCAATTTACATTAATTGGTTAGTTCAAGAATTATATGACGTTTTATGAAAGTTTTTATAACAACTCAGTTATAGAAAAGTGAATATCTTACAATACTAGATAATGGACTGCAAATGTTTATTTATTTTCCAGAATATTTATAAGTAGCTTAACACCATAGATAGTGTTCGAAGTTTGCGTTAGCAATATAATGATATCATCAAATAATAAAACTATATTTAATATCATGTTTGCTTTATTCATGCAATTTTATAGAAAATAACCTTATCTATCTATCTATCTATCTATCTATCTATCTATCTATCTATCTATCTATATAGGTATTAATTTTGGATTAGCAGCAATTTTCCCAAAAGGGGATATTGCCTCATCATACTTCAACTACATTTACAGAAAGGGTAACGCCGTCAAGAACGCTTCACCCAGCATTTTGGCGTAGAAAGACCCTAACTTGTAGATCAAGCTAGCTCGCCGGCTTACAAATGGAGTAGAATGAACGAATTCTTCTTAGTTCTTCCTTGTATGTATAGTGCAGAGGGGCAGGAGGAGGAGGGATAGAAAGAAGTACTCTTCAGAATATTCTAGAACCATATTCTCTGAGTGGGTGCAGAATACGTGACGCTATGCCCTCTCACACCTTCGACAAGTGTAGCAACTGAAAGGTTGGTGCATGCATGGTCAAGTTCAACGTGTCGGATGCCTTGAAATTTGTTGAAGGCCTTCATCGTATATTTCTAGTTTCTCGACGTGAGTAGGTATTGGTTTGAAGTAGGCGTTGCTTTGTCTAATGGGACACGCTGTACCACACTACTTTAACAGAGGGTATAACCTGGTAAGTTCTCATATATTTGTAGGCGTTTTAAAAGAACCAGAGGTAGTGTACTAATCATGGGATGTAGTACAAAGTAGTTCTTGTGTTGAGCTAATAGTGGCTTTAGCATGGCACCATGTCTTGATGTGATTTTTTATGTACACCTTTGCGGATTCTTGGTAGGGGCACCGAGACGCGTGAATCCTTGTCATTTTTTGGAGAATATACTCGTACACCAATTGTTCAAATTCACTTCCATTACAAACCATTATTTTATATGGTATACGTAGGATTTCTGATTCTCTTATATTTGCCAGAAAGCATTCAAGGAAACCTCAATTGGAGTTTGTGTAAACTTGTTATCTTCTCACATCTCAAAGAACTGAATATTGAGTTTAGGTATTGAGATTTAATTAAACCAAATTTATAGCTTTCACTAGTAAAATTGTTGAATTTCAAGATGAAAAAACGTGAATTTTCATATTTCTTATCATCTATACTAGAGCGATTAATTAATAGTCGAATCATAAACACTTTGATGAAATCTAGTTTTTTACATGTTTCTAAAAATTGTTCATTGGTCCATATGGATAAAGTATTATTTTTAGAAGGTTGTACAGTATGTAATCAATATAATATTTATTTGGATCATGATGACCCTCTTACAATTTTTTTTCTGGGTCCACAATTGAGTATAGGTATAGATCCTTCGTTTACTCTGAACCACAGCAAGCCTTCCCTACATTCTTCCAATATGGTGTATCCCATAAGAAAGTATGATAGTACACTCCATCAAGGTAATATTGCTAACCTTCAGGTTAGATGCAGTGTACCCAGTCTTAAAACTTGAGTTAAGTGGTAAAATGTCATATTTTGAACACCAAACATGCCTGAAATGATTTCTATTAAGAATTGAACGACCGATATTCACAAATTGGTAAAATAGAGGAAGATAAACATAAATCGTATGGAACACCGAATAGGCTTTCTTGCTCCATTATTTAAAAATTGAGATATTTACTCAAAACTCGTAATATATCTGAAACGAAATAATATACACTAGCAAACCCAAGCAAAAATTGCGCTATACTTACGTAAAACCTTTTTTCCTTCCCAGTTTTAAATTTTATAATCTAATTTTTAAATAATTAAAGTCCTTATTTGTATATTTGTACCAATAAAAAAGATTGATATTAGGTCCACAATGTTCAGAACTTCGTATTAAAATTTTAACTTCCAGTTAAAATTTTCGACATTTTATTGGGGTTGTATATCTTATGGTTATAGCATTGCTATAAAATTCCTCATTTATAAATTTAGACCAATAAAAGAGGTAGATATTGACTATTGAGTCTAAAATGATAGAGATAGATCATTGCTATACAAACATTTTCCCTAAGAGGTTTAAAGAAAGAGAACATAAACTTTTTGAGTGACTGACTAACTTATTTATTATGGCAATAGAGAATTATCGTATTAAATCTTGTCGTTCCTCGACTGGTTTTTCATGCTTCGGAGAGCTGGAAGGGGCGTCTTCTAAACCTAGGTCGCGAAGTTACTGCTGCACCTTTTTATTGGTTATGCATTTTATATGAGTTCTTCTGGGGTCTGAGAGGGGCAGGGGGTGATAATTGACTAGATTGTAAGGAGGAGGAAGAGAGAGGGGTCGTAATCGGTAGGTGGATTGCGTGGGAACAGGTTTCGGGGAGGATGACGCAGATGGATATAGGAAAGGTGTCAGTGTGATGAGGGCCTTGAAAATACGATTGTTCTCCCCTGACCTTACGGCAGATACCTCCCTTGATGCGACGGTACGGGAATGGTGTTGGAGGGGGGTCATGAGGTGTGGCAGCCCGAATAGTTCTGAGCGCATAAAAAAATTTATAAGAAAAGAGGAGGGGGGATGGGTGAAGGATGAGTGGCAGCCCGAATGGTTCTGAGCGCATAAACAAATATAGGAGAAAGGTGGGGATGGGTGAAGGATAAGTGGCAGCCCGAATGGTTCTGAGCGCAGAGGAGTGTTGGTGTTAAAGTAATGAAACTACATCATTAGGTAGGAGACAGGTGCTGTTTATTATTTATTTTTTTCTTATGTCTATACATGTGCAATTTCTATCATTGAGAGGAGGGTGGGCCCAACCCTCCTCCTCAGTCTTATTCTCTAACTTATTCTATCATGTCTATTATAACCTTCTTATTCTTATTCTAAGACTAAAACTACTGCATCATATTACATGTTTTTAACTTTGAATAGGGTTTTTTCCCTTTTATTGTTTATGGTCTTTAGCTTGATCGAGCCCTTCGTCCTGGCGCGATCTCTTAGAGTGTTTGGAACTTAGTGGACGGGCCTTGGGGAGGACGGTGGCCCGTTTAGCAGACCGCGCCGGGGAGGGCTCGAGGAAGAAGGGGTTAAGGGCGACGTGGTCTCGGAATGGTCACTAGAGTCGCACAACAATTCCCCCTTGTAAAGTTGACCAGTTCCGAGACGTAAGTTCACTCGCGGTCACTTCGAACACTTTCTGATAACCCGGCACTTTTTGTAAACACTTTGTTCCGATCTAAACTTGCTCTTCTTCGTCCTGTGGCCTGCTTGAAGGTCTCAGTTGAAGCTGATCTCGGTGAGCCTTGATCTCGTGTGCTTGTGGGTTTGAGTCTAGTAGGATCTGGTACATGTGTTGTCCACACTGCCTTTGGATGGTGTAAGGCCCTGTCCACTTGGGGCAAAATCCGGCGTGGACTCCTTCTGCTGCGTTGGACAAGGTGTGGTTCCTCATAAGGACGCTGGCTCCTATGGGCAGGGGGTCCTTTTCGGCTGCTGCCCGTCTCCCTAAGTACCGTTCCTGGTACTTCTCCTGGTGCAGTCTTGCTTCTGTGTGTTGGGACAGTAGTCTTTGTACCCGTAGTTGACGTTGATCTGCCTCTTCTGGGATAGGTGTTTGCTCTGCCTCTGAATCCAGTCTTCGGGCCGTCTGAGCAGTTGCCCGAAAAGAAGTTCGCTGGGGGCGAACCCGGTGGCCTCGTTTCTTCTGTTTCGGAGATGGAAGAGGATTTTTGGAATGGCTTTGTCCCACTGGCGATGATCCTTTCCTTGGAGACTCGTGCGAATTCCCACCTTTAGTTCTTGATTTCTCCGTTCGACTGGATTCTCCCTTGGGTGGTACGCTGCGGTTGTCCACCTTTTGGTTTTCCAGGCTTGGCAGATTTTCTTCCACGCAGACGAGCGGAATTGCGGACCGTTGTCTGTAAGAAGTTCTGCGGGGTATCCCCATCTGGGGATGATTTCTTGTTCCAAGATTCGTTGGATTTGAGGGACGTTGGATTTCGAGAGGGGAAAGGCCTCCGTCCATCGAGAGAAAAGGTCGGTGATGACTAAGAGAAACCGCTTCCCTTTGGTTGATCTGGGGTATGGTCCCATCAGGTCTAGTGCGACCTCTTTCCAGGGCGAAGTTGGCTTTCTGGCCTTCCATGGCGTCTTCGTCGTTCTCCCCGACGTCTTCATCGTGGCGCATGTATGGCAAGCTTGGACGTGCTTTCGGACGTCTCTGGTTACTCCTTTCCAGGAGTATTGTTTCCTAAGATTCTGAAGAGTATTCTTTTCTCCGGGGTGGCCCGCCTCTGCGTGGTCGTGGAAGTATTTCAGAATCTCTTCTCTCATTGCTGGAGGGGCTACAGTCTTCATTGCTTGCTCTGGATAGTCTTTATACAACAATGCGCCGTCTTGCCGAGTGAATCTGGCCGCATGGAGCCTTTCTTGTCTGGACCGTTGGTCTACGGGGATTTTTTCGATGTCTTCCAGACGTCTTATTTGTTTCCGGATGTAGGGGTCTGTGTGTTGGGCCTTGATGACCCTTTCGGGTAGGGTCGGGGTGGATGGTAATTTGAGGAGGCGGAGTGGCTCGGGTGGGGGAAGAGGAGTTTCTGGGGGCATCATACGGTTCCACTCTCGTGTGTTATCTTCCGTGGACTCTTCTCCCGGGTTCCTTGATAGAGCGTCTGGTAGCTCGTTCTCCTTCCCTGGTCGGTGTTGGAGCGTGAAGCTGTACTCCTGTAGTAGCAGGGACCAACGGGTTAGCTTTGATCTGCCGTCCTTCATATTGTTTAGCCACGTCAGGCATTTTGCGTCCGTTCTTAATGTGAACGGTTTGTCTAAGTAGATTTGATACCTTTTGATTGCCCATATTATGGCGAGGCATTCTTGCTCATTGTTGTGGTATCGGCGTTCCGCGGGTGATAGCTTTGCGCTAGCATAGGAAATAATCTTTCGGTGTCCTTCTACTTCTTGATACAAGACCGCACCTAATCCTATTCCACTGGCGTCGGTTTGAAGACAGAAGGGTATCTCTGGGTCAGGTCGGTGCAGGGCTTGGATGTGTTTAAATGCTTCTAAAGGCTTTTTGCTCTGGAGCGCCCCATTTCCATTTCTGAGTTGCTCCTGATCTGGTGGTGAGTAGGCTGGTGATATGGGCCATGTTCGGAATGAACTCTTGTAAACAGTTGCAGGTCCCGAGGAATTGCTGGAGCTGCCGCCGTGTTTTGGGGGTGGGATATTCTTGGATCACCTTGAGCTGTTCGGGGTTTGGGCTATTTCCTTCTGAGGAGATGATATGTCCCAAGTATTTGAGCGTGGTTTTTCCGAACTCGCACTTCTTCATGGCACCTGTGAGTCGGTACATTTCAAGCCGTTCCAAAACCCTTTTTAGATGCTCTAGATGCTCTTCATAAGAGTTTGAAAATACTATAATATCGTCCATGTAAGAAAAACAAAATTTTCCCTGGTATCCTGCTAAGACCTTCTGGCTCATCATTTTTTGGAATGTCCCCGGTGCCCCTTTTAACCCGAAGGGCATGACCTTGAATTGATAGGTTTCGCCATTGGGTGTGCTGAACGCTGTGAGGTGTCTGCATTCAGGGTCTAATGGAATCTGCCAATACCCCGATTTAAGATCTAAGGTACTTAATATTTTGGCTGGACCTATTTCTTGAAGTAACTGAGGGATATGAATTCGCGGGCAGTTTTCTTCTTCTGTGTTGGCATTGAGTAGTCGATAATCTACGCAGAATCTAGGAGTTTTTTCCTTTCTCTCAACGATGACTATTGGTGCTTGGTACTGTGACGTGCTGGACTCTATGATATTGGTTCTGAGCATTTCCTCGACCTGGGTTTGGATTATTTGTTTCTTTTGGAGAGAGTATCTGTAGGTGGGTCCTCTGATGGGGCGGTCATTCTTCAGGTGGATCTGATGTTGTGTGCAATTCGTTTGATTTTGGGGATTGAAAAGATCGAAGGCCTTCTGATGCTGCTTGATGACTTGGAAGAGGCGGGTTTGTAGTTCTGGGGGAAAGTCGTGTCGTACTTCCTCAGAGTTGAAGGGGTTGACCTTCCCTGGTTCCTTCGCTACCCAATACACTTGTTCTCTTTGCTCTTTTCCGAATATTACGCATGCGCGCTGGTAATCCACTATTGCCTCTTGCTCGGAGAGCCACGTATGACCCAGAAGAATTTCTTCGACGAGATCGTCTGCGACTAGACACGTTATGACCATTTTCTTGAGCCCTATTTCTATATGTAGCTGGCAGTGGCCTCGAATGTTTAGTTCCGTTCCTTCCTTGGCTAGGGACACCGAGGTGGGTGCCTTGACCATCCGTTCCCGTGTGTGAGAGTCGAGGGCTGAGGTCCTGACGAAGTTCTGTGATGCTCCGGAGTCTAGGACGGCTCGAAGCTCTCTTGAGGGCGTGCGAACTGGGATTCGGGGTAATTTGGCCGGTGGTCCACTGCTAAGTATGGCCTGTTGGGCCGGGGATGAGTTCGGCCTCGTTTTCATCCCTGGTTCCGTTTCCCGCGCTAGGTTGTGTGGTTTGTGCGTCGTGTGGTCTGTCCATGGTTCTTCTTGCGAGGAGTACGGGGCACTCTCGGTGGAAATGCTGGGTGGGACAGAAGTGGCATTGAGGAGGGGGTCGGGTATTTCGGAGGGGAAGGGGCCTTGGCGGCTCGTGAGGGGAGGATGGGAGTATATCTCGTTGCACTGCCTGAGCTCGCTCTAGTAATTGGTCTATGGTAGTGGGTGGGACGGAGGTGATAAATGGCCGTATGGTGGGGTGGAGGAGCTCACTTATGAGGGGTAGAATTTGCTCGTCGGGAGCGATGGGGAAGAATCGTTTGTACAGTCTCATCTTTCTGAGAATGAAATGGTCGGTAGATTCTCTGGCTGTCTGGGCTTCCCCATATAGCTTCGCTTGGAGTTTGACTCTCAGTGGTGGAGAGTCGAATCGTTCTTGAAGCCTTTTTTGAAGTTCTTCCCAAGTGTTGGAATATCCCTCATAGTATTTCCACACTGCGCGGCGTCTTGATTCAATCTTTCCTTCACTAGCGTTGTCCATAGCTCCTTGGGTGTGTTGCTGTCCTGGAGGATTGTTTCGCACTTCCTCAGAAATGCTGCCGGGTCTTCATGGTCCAGGCCTGAGAATCCGGGGAGAATAGGCTGGAAGGTGGGCTGCGTGGAATTGGTGGCTAGTATGGCGGGGGATTGGCTTGCCTTTCGGCGGAGTTCTTCAAGTTCGTCGTGCTCTGCGGCCGTCTTTTCATTGCAGGGTTGGCAGATGAATTGGAGCCCAGTGGTATCTCTGTCTTTTTCTTCCCAGTTTAGGCAGAGGAAATGATACCATTCCTCGCACTTATCACAGTAGATTGTTCTTTCTCCCTTCCCGGGGCAGGCGGGGAAACCGCACTGATGTCGGGTACGTCTTGGCATTTTTTTTTTTTTTAGGTCGCCACCGAGTTTATCTGAACTCGGAAAAGTGGTGAGTCCTTAGGTTTTGGGTTCTCTGCTGGCTTCAGCCGGTCGCTCTTCTTACTTGTTCAGAAGAAGTCGCCCCACGTTGGGCGCCATCTTGTCGTTCCTCGACTGGTTTTTCATGCTTCGGAGAGCTGGAAGGGGCGTCTTCTAAACCTAGGTCGCGAAGTTACTGCTGCACCTTTTTATTGGTTATGCATTTTATATGAGTTCTTCTGGGGTCTGAGAGGGGCAGGGGGTGATAATTGACTAGATTGTAAGGAGGAGGAAGAGAGAGGGGTCGTAATCGGTAGGTGGATTGCGTGGGAACAGGTTTCGGGGAGGATGACGCAGATGGATATAGGAAAGGTGTCAGTGTGATGAGGGCCTTGAAAATACGATTGTTCTCCCCTGACCTTACGGCAGATACCTCCCTTGCTGCGACGGTACGGGAATGGTGTTGGAGGGGGGTCATGAGGTGTGGCAGCCCGAATGGTTCCGAGCGCATAAAAAAATTTATAAGAAAAGAGGAGGGGGGGATGGGTGAAGGATGAGTGGCAGCCCGAATGGTTCTGAGCGCATAAACAAATATAGGAGAAAGGTGGGGATGGGTGAAGGATAAGTGGCAGCCCGAATGGTTCTGAGCGCAGAGGAGTGTTGGTGTTAAAGTAATGAAACTACATCATTAGGTAGGAGACAGGTGCTGTTTATTATTTATTTTTTTCTTATGTCTATACATGTGCAATTTCTATCATTGAGAGGAGGGTGGGCCCAACCCTCCTCCTCAGTCTTATTCTCTAACTTATTCTATCATGTCTATTATAACCTTCTTATTCTTATTCTAAGACTAAAACTACTGCATCATATTACATGTTTTTAACTTTGAATAGGGTTTTTTCCCTTTTATTGTTTATGGTCTTTAGCTTGATCGAGCCCTTCGTCCTGGCGCGATCTCTTAGAGTGTTTGGAACTTAGTGGACGGGCCTTGGGGAGGACGGTGGCCCGTTTAGCAGACCGCGCCGGGGAGGGCTCGAGGAAGAAGGGGTTAAGGGCGACGTGGTCTCGGAATGGTCACTAGAGTCGCACAACAAACTTAAGTAGTATTTCTGTACAACTATAAACACAAACACCTTTCCAAACAAACAAAAATTGCGCTATACTTACGTAAAACATTTTTTGACCCCCGGTTTTTAATTTTATTATTAAATAATTAAGTTCTTCATTTGTATATTTGGACCAATAATAAAGATCGATATTGGATCCACAAGGGTCAACACTTCGTATTAAAATGTTGACTTCCGTTTAAAATTTTCGAAATTTTATTAGAGTTTGCACATCTTCAGGTTTTTGCATTGATAATAAATTCCTCAAGCTTAAATATTATCCCTGTATTTATAGCTTTGACGGTTACTAGTTTATTTAACTAAAAACTTTATTTTAAGTTAATAATACAAGTATTTAAAGGTAGTCCTATTAGTAATAATAAGGTAATAACAATTATTTTGCTAGTGGATACGAAAATCAAACCCAAGCCCAGCCATGTGTTTGATCCACTTCTGATTTTACCATACCAGATTCTACTTATAATAGGAACCATCCGTCAGTTATCATTTTAGGCTGGATAGCTTAGTGGTAGTAATTTAAAAGTTCCGGAAATGTATATAATATAATATAATATAATATAATTATAATGTAGTTGTTTTACGAACTTATTATATGTTTGGCCCTTCCAAATCTCTTCGTAAAAACTTTTTATTGCCTTGGACTGTTCATTCATCTGGCATTTACTATATATTCTGCAATATACTTTTGTGGGGAAGTTTTTTTAAGGAAATCAAATATACTTTCCACTATTACTACCATACACACTTGATAAAATACACAAACACCCAGCCACACCACAAGTTGTTCTAAGTGATCATGTCATCACATTTGCAACTGCTGAGGTTGAGAAAAGTCTGGGCGATAATATTCTTCAAAAGAATAGGGATAACCACTGGTGAACTCAAGGCCAGCCATGAAAGAGGTGTATTGAGGGAATGAGAAGGGAGGGGTAGCCTGTTTTTGCTAGCTATGACCACGTCGTGCATATGTCGTTATTGTGAGGCTGTGTCAGATATAGTTTCAAAATCCGGGGGCAATTTGGTAATCTCCTAAGTTAACCACAGGTTGTATAGTTTATATGATGAGTAGAAATGTAAATGAAGCATCATTAAAGATTTAAAAAGGAAGTAGGTATAAAAACTGATATTCCCCGAGTACTACTAGTTTGCCAATATTACATCTCTGTATTATTTAGTTTCCCAAAACCTGTGTCAATAGATTCTATATATATATATATATATATATATATATATATATATATATATATATATATATATATATATATATATCACATTTTGGGTAAACTATGAGCGTAAAGTTTACGTTTAATAAATATTTAAAATACCCTTTCAAGTTTGATTTGAGAAGGCCCAATTGAATATATTTAGCTATGTTGTTAATTTTGGGTCATACACCCTTAATGTCAACCCTCAACTCTCTTCCATTAACCTAATAGCATACTCTAAGCCAAGGGCATCGAAAGCTTATTTTTCTAGGGGGGTCCGCTAATAAATTCTCGGGGGGTCTGGACCACTGACCCTGCCCTTTATTTCAAACTTTTCCTAGTTGGCAAATAATGTTTTGAGTAAGTAGGTATGTTGAGAGAGTGGGTGGGAGAAAGTAGTAAGAAGGGACGAATTGTATCCATTCTGAATGGTATCTATTCAACCATTCCTAAAAGAAACGACACAAATGAAATTCTGATTAGCATCCACTAGACATATCTGCATTATATCCACTAAAACCTTATGTGTATCCACTCTGGATGGTGTCCATTAAGACAGTTTTCAAATAAACAATTTTAATATAAATCCTGAATTGTATACACCCCGAATGGTCTCAAATGAACGGCTTTAATAAAAATCCTGAATAGTATCCACTATAATTATCTGCATTATATACACTAAATCATGATCTGTATCAACTTTGAATGGTCTCCATTCAGACAATTTTCAAATAAACAGGTATAACAAAAATCCTGAATTGTATTCACAAATGGTTGGCAATAAGTTTTAAGCCATAAGGATTAATACGCTTAGAATAATCGTAGTAAGCGAAAGAGAAAATAATGTCTAATAAAACATGAATGATAAGCAATAAAACGCCTATCCATACTGAGGACTAGTGCATTACTAGCCCACCAGCGTGGATTACCTCCTTAGGGACCAGCTTGAATTCGTCACAATTACATTATTGGTTCGGTACAATCTTGTACATCATTTCAAAGTGTTTGGAAGTTTCACGGAGTCTATTATTCTTGTACTAAAATTAAATTTGGTACGAGAAGAGAGTCTGGTTGTGAAGCAAGTTCAATTTATATTATAAGTTTCGTGTAATTTGAGTAAAATTTCAATGTTCAGTTACGTAATAATTTGCAAATTGTTTTTGTCCCATATGTCCCTAGCAGACGACAAGATTGAAGTTATAGAATTGAACTTCACGTTCAGATCAATTGTAAATGGTATGTTCATGTCTCGTCATCAGTAGCATATAGAGCTCACTGTGTATAGGACGTGAACAAAGCAGGGTTGTCAACTCACATTACCCAAATCCATCCAGAAGGCATCTCCCTAGATTGGATTAAAATAAGCGAGTTTTTCAATGTTATTTACTTTAACCTAGGGGCTAAGTCCTGTTGGAAAAGTAAATAAAAGTTTTGCCTTTTTTAAATTACTGGAAGTCCATATATGCTCAAAATAAATTTACGCGAAAAAAAACTTGGCACAGGATAAATATGGTTTTGAATTAATTTTCTAATAAATACTGTAATCCTTAAAGAGAGAGAATACTTTATTATTCTCAAAATACTTTAGGAGCCCACTTGAAAAGTGAATTAGAGCCAAAAGTGACAATTTAAGTTTCAATTTATCTATAAATTATATTGATTACCAATCTAACTTAGGAACATCTTCTAGTAAATATACAAAATAAAGTGAACATTGATAACAAAAATATAAAGAGATTTTGATCCATATCTATAAAAATATCACAAATGATTTTGATTGCAAACCATGCTTTTTGTTTTTTAAGGTGCTCCAAATGTTCATTCGTTTAACTGTGGTTTCCCTAAGGTACTTATATTAGATAAATAAATAAAAACATATTATAGCTTAAATTGTTTGATGGAATTAAATAACATACGTAGTTAGTTAAGAAATTTATATTCTGCTGCACTCTACCGTAAGTCTGACAAAGCTTCTACACTACGTCTATTTAAAGTTCCTTAACTAAAACTTAAGAATTAAAGTCCCCCCTTTGTGGATGCAATTCTTTATTAAAGCTGTTTATTTAAGAAATGTCTGAATGGAAATAATTCAGGTTTTAGTGAATATAATTCAAGTTCATACATATCAGGATTATTATTAAAGTTGTTTATTTGAAAACTCTGTGAAGGCAGACCATTCAGAGAAGACACAATTTAGCTCTCCCAGTAGTAAACCCACCTGAATAAGCTACAAACTACACTTCTGACAGTTCTGTTATTTAATCTGATCTTTTATTATGGTGATTCCTCAAGTAGGATCTTTCAGGTGATAGCAAAATTGTTTGCCTCATTTTTTGGGCCCCACTTACTCAGCTCATTCCATGTAACGTCCTTGGTTTTTCAATATGATATGAACGTATCAGAAAATAAGTACTGTTTGTAGAGATAATTTTACAATTGGAAGTTTTACAAGCTGTACTTTAAGATGAATGTTAAAATATTCATTAACTTATATGTGGTTGATGACATATACAATTAAAATTGTACTAAAAGTAAAAAACTTGAACATTAGGTTTTTAAATGTATATGTGAACTCCCCTTTAAGGGGACATCCAATAAATTCGAGAGGCGGTCAAGTTAATCCTAAGTAAGCCAGACCCTCCGAATCCCAGTCTTTCTACACCCTTGCTCTAAGGCTAGATTAAAAAGTGATGGGTGTATCCTGATTATAACGGACAGGAATTAAGCTAGGTCAACTGTAATTACTTAAAATAAAAAGAGACCAGTGGGAAGACCCAGAACCAGTTGGGAGGATAAAATTAGACTGGACCTGCGGAATATTGGGTGTAATCAAACCCGGACTTAGCAAACCTGGGGCTCCTAGGCAGATAACAGATTTGAGCCCCACTTTTTAGAAATATAAAAAAACTTTACTTTAATTTTTTTATTTAACATATTGTAAGAGCATAATAATGTAAGGTTTGTTCTGGCAGGAAGTTAGCCCACACTGACACATTTCCTTGGTAGTCAAAAGTATTGGGTTGCCTTCCTGTTGAGAACAGCCTCTAGCTCATATAGCTTCATCCTGTTGACGAGCGAATTCAGGCGATGAATGGACCTTGGACTCTTGAGAACTGGGACCGACTTGTGATGTGTGTGAGAAGAACACACAGAGGTTGTTGCGTGGCAGCGGTGCTGTAAGTATGTGTAGTCGGCTCGCTGAGAGATAATGAACTAGTTAAGATGTAGTCTAGTCGGTTCACACCGGCTTGAGAGTCGATCCCGGGTCCATAAGTAGTGTCACGGGTTCCGTTATCGTGAGTGTTCCCTCGTCACGGGGAATTTCATAATATCGATGTAGTAGCGTAGTAACTGTTTGGAGAAATAAACAGCTCACTGGGATACACTTGCTAGCCTCATTCCCCACATACAATCAATCCCAACCCCTACCGCTCGGGGTCCATCCTGCCCATGTAACACCCCCTAGGGTGTCCCGGTAGTATAGTAGTTAGGGTTGGCTATCGGGGCACCCAAATAAAGGGGGAAGTTACAAATTGGCGTCAGAAGTGAGGATCGAGACTTTGCAAGTATCAAGTGATGACAAATGTGAGAATCGGGACTTTTCGAGTGATACCAAAGTGAAATAAGTGATGTTAATTGATAACATGCGGGACATAAGTAAAACATTCTAAAACTGATGTCAATATTAGTTGGTTAAAAGTTACGTGTGCTACTAGCTTGATTATGCTATGCGTGGAAGAAATACGATATGAGCGATAAAATCTTGTACCGCGAGGCACGAACGAGTGATAACGCGGGTGCGCGTATATCAGCTGTTGTCAGGAGAGAAGTAATCATCATCGAGGAAGAAGATAAGTCAGCAATCTCAACCAGCTGGAATTGTCAGTAGTGACGTCACCAACGTCACCCACCACCACCACAACAACAACAACAACAGCAACAACAACAGCAACACCAAGGTAGGGAATTGTACTGCTTTGATATGGTCTAACCTATTTTGTGTGTTCAATTATTATTTAGGATGTATCTAAAACTCTAAAGTTTCATTGTTATATTTGGACAAATAATTCCAAAATTTAAACTAGTCAATTGCAAAATTGTTATCATGGCTACCCCTCCAGTAAGATTAGAAGGACGAGACGTCGACTTACAAACAGCCATAGATCGTTTAATGACACAAATTCATGATTTAAAAGTAGAAAACGAAACTTTAAGGCAAGAACGTACAAACCATGCTGCTAATACGAGTCAGGGAAACGAATCCATAACAGCCACCATGTTTGTTAGGAATTTCCCTCTTATTCCTAGTATACCAGTATTTCAAGGAAGAGCAGAGGTTAGTGTGTATACCTTTTTCGCAAAGTTAGATCAGTCAGCAGAACTATGTGGGTGGACTGATAGTGAAAAATTATCAGTAGCCAAATTACGGGTTTCAGGTGAAGCACAGGATTTTACCTTGTCGCATAGTGAATGTAAGGAAGCTACGACTTATGAATCCCTGAAACAAGAGCTGGTAAAGCGTTTTAAGAGGAAGAATACTACTAGGTATTACCGAGAACAGTTGACCAGAAGCAAGTTACGTTCGGATGAAACTATAGAGCAATTCGGGTGACCTGGTGGTCTAGGGGTAAGGTGTCAGACTTCTATGCTGGCGGCCGGGGTTCAATCCTCGGTCCCGGCAAAGATTTATCTGATTACCAAACCCTTCCTTCACCTCTGACAAGACATCTTGTGAATGTGAGGAATGCCAGGTCTCCACCGTGGTTCGGATTCCACGTTAAACTGTAGGTCCTTCATTTCATCTCACAATAACCCTACCATTACACATTAGCGTAAGTGCGTATAACCCGAACGGGTAGTAAGACGCGGTGCTAATAATAATAATAATATAGAGCAATTCGCGGACAGAATAAGAAAAATCAACGTCAATACATATGATTTAGGGGAGAGTGAAGAGGGCAATGCTGCAATAAAGTTTGAGGCGGACCAGAGAGCGTTAGATGCTTTTCTAAATGGCTTGTCCGGGGAATTAGGTAGACTGACACGGCTTTCCAAACCTAAATCGTTCCAAGACGCAATAGAATCAGCAGTAGACATAGTAGAAATGGACCGTCGACCAGATGAAGACATACGAACTGAAAAACGTGTTTTCACGAGCTACGCTGAGTTTAAATGTTACAAATGTAGGAGATACGGTCATTTATCTAGAACTTGTCCAATCAACAAGTTGGTTAGTTTCCATTGTCAGGCCAAGGGACATATAGCCAAGTTTTGTAGGAAGAGGTTTGAAGGGAGGAAACCTCCCCCAAACGATCAAGGGATTGGGCCAAGCCACGACCCCCAGTCCAAATAAAATTCATCCCTGTAACTTCCACTGACAGTGAAGACTCTAGTGTAGAAGAGCTTATAGTTCTTGCAAACTACGAGGGAAAACAATGCAGGTTGTTAGTCGATACAGGAGCTCAAGTTTCAGTAATGTGGCAAGAAGTTGTGGGAAATAAGAATATTTCCGAGCCTAAATACGAAATTGCAGGTCTAGTTGGACGAAGAATTTCAAATTTGGGAGAAAAATCTGTGACTATCAAGTTAAACCACGATAGTTATGTAGTAAATGTACAGGTTGTAAATGCCAGTTGTCACCGCTATGAGGGCATACTTGGGTTAGATTTCTTAATGAAAAACCAGGCGTCTATTAACGTAGAAAAACGGAAGTTGAACCTTCGTCATAAATCTTATGATTTAGGAACAAGAGCCGAAATAGGGCCCCAACGGACTAATGCAGTAGTAAATATGAGATTAGCTACCTCATCCTGCGCTGTGAAAATGGTTCTGGTTCTAGTACGTTTAATATATGCTGAAAAAATTCCCCCGGGCATAAGAAAGATAATTCAAGCTGAAGTTAAACTCTCAGAAGTTGTTGACGAAAAGTTACTTTTAGTAGAACCAGTTATACAAAGCGATACACTGGAAGATAAACACTGTTATGTGGCTAGAAGTGTTAGTGTGCCATAAAGGTGGGGAACAAGGTCAGAGTTCCTATAAGTGTTGTCAACATGAGCCCTGTGGCTGTCCAGATGCCACGAGGGGCGGTAATTGCTAGCGTTTGTTATGTAAATAAAGATGACGTCATGTGTTGTGAAAAAACGTATGTGAAAGTTTGTATGCCACGGACCTTGTATTACCTCAGGGTAAGGGTCGAAATAAAGTTGTACGAGCTTGTGAGGTTAAGGAGACTACAACCCCTAAATTCGAAGCTGCATTGAATCAAAAACGAGATCACTTGTCGGAGGAAGATAAGAACATATGCTGATGTACTAAGTAGGAAAATAAGAAGCATCGAACTCAGTACCCAAGAGGACCTGATACATCAACAATTACAGGATGCCGATTGTCAAATTGGAGGAACAACCCAAGTTTCCAGGAGGTTAATGGTTTACTTTTTTGAGAAACAAAATATAGAAAGCGCATTGTGATATCTGAGTCAAAACGTGACGATGTGTTAAAAGAATGTCATGACTCAGTTTTATCCAGTCACAGCGGTAAGGGAACGACGAACTACAGGGTGACACGGAAGTATTGGTGGCCGAATCGACGTCACGATGTAGATAACTACGTTCAACAATAAGTCTCATGCAACCAGAGAAACAAATATGGGAAAACATGTCTAAGGGTAAAGTCTTTTTCATGCCTGGACATGACTAGTGACTATACACAACTATGTGTTCATCCCGACGTCCAAGTGAAAACGTCTTTTATAACTACAACAGGGGTGTACAAATGTGTTATAATGTCTTTTGGTCTCAGAAATGCCCCGGCTACGTTCCAAAGACTGATGGATGGTATATTGTATGGGTTAACACCTACCCAAACACTAGTTTACCTAGATGACATAATAATATTTAGCAAGGACACGGTAGAACACGCTGAAAAACTGCAAGGGGTGTGGAAAATTGTCAAGAAGAGAAATCACCTAGCGTTCCAACAACAGGCGACTCAGTATAACAAGAAGAGTGCTGTACCCAAATACAGAGTTGGGGACTTAGTGTATCTTTCTAATCCAGTTCTAAAATGTGGTCAGATAAAGAAATTCCAACTCCAGTATAAAGGACCATATTTAGTGTTAGAAGTGTTGTCACCGGTAACAATTAAGGTAAAGCTGCCCTTTCGCACTGTTATGTTTACACAAATAGGGTTAAGCCATATTTGGGTAAGTTCTTCCCTGTACCTTGTAACAGCGACACGGAGGTGTGGCCGAGAGGTCGTCCGCGGAAGACGCCACTGGTTCCCAAGGACGCCATTAAGTCACGTGGTGGCCCTAGCAGCGGTTCGAGGTTCGCTGCCAGTCGACTCCATCCAGTCACACTGGAGAACCAGCCTGCCAGGAGGAAGAAGGTCACCCATCCCTCAACGTCATCGGAGTACCCCTCTCATTCGTATAACCTCAGGAAGCGCCATTAAAATGGTTGCTTTAGTGTTTTATTTTTTTGTGTTTTCCTATGTGTTAAGTGAAGCGACGAAAATTAGTAAATTACCGAGTGGAGTTCTGTTTGAAAGGACAGGAAACCTCATCTTATCTGATAACAGTTTTACAGTTGTGGTAGATTTCGATTTAATGGGATTAAATGTAAAAAACAATAAACTGTTCAATTTAGTAACTGTGACATGAGTAGCAGTGATTTCAAAGTATTAGTTTCAGTTCATGGTACATTGTATTTATAAAATAATTTGCCCTTGATGTATATTCCAAATCTAGGAAACTCAAGTTTCAAATCAAATTTAAATATTCCTGAAAATGTCAGTTTTTCCAGGGAAGTAGTGAACGAGATTGATGCCTTTGTTAAGCAATCGAGTAATCCAGTTGATTTTAATCAAGTAGTAGAGAAAATTAGGGCCCATAGCTTAAAGAAACATCCCAAACCTTTGTCTATAATCTTAGGCTCAACTATCACACCTGTTGTATTGGTTATTATTGTAGCTGTAGTAGTCTTTAATTTTAAAGGGTCTTAAGTTAAATGTTTTAGTAGGCCTGCTCCTAACATTGTACCCTCCATACCTACGCAGGCACAGTCTATTGTAGTTACCCTGCCAGACTTATCTAATAACTAGTGTCAAGGGTAGTCACCACCTAGGACAAATAAGTGTCTCATAAATGTTCCACTTATTTTTTCAGGGGGGGGGGGGGTGTAATGTAAGAGCATAATAATGTAAGGTTTGTTCTGGCAGGAAATTAGCCCACGCTGACACATTTCCTTGGTAGTCAAAAGTATTGGGTTGCCTTCCTGTTGAGAACAGCCTCTAGCTCATATAGCTTCATCCTGTTGACGAGCGAATTCTGGCGATGAATGGACCTTGGACTCTTGAGAACTGGGACCGACTTGTGATGTGTGTGAGAAGAACACACAGAGGTTGTTGCGTGGCAGCGGTGCAGTAAGGATGTGTAGTCGGCTCGCTGAGAGATAATGAACTAGTTAAGATGTAGTCTAGTCGGTTCACACCGGCTTGAGAGTTGATCCCGGGTCCATAAGTAGTGTCACGGGTTCCGTTATCGTGAGTGTTCCCTCGTCACGGGGAATTTCATAATATCGATGTAGTAGCGTAGTAACTGTTTGGAGAAATAAACAGCTCATTGGGATACACTTGCTAGCCTCATTCCCCACATACCATCAATCCCAACCCCTACCGCTCGGGGTCCATCCTGCCCATGTAACACCCCCTAGGGTGTCCCGGTAGTATAGTAGTTAGGGTTGGCTACCGGGCACCCCAAATAAAGGGGGAAGTTACAATATTTTGGCATTCAAGTAAATAAACCAGTACCTTTGTACACATTACAATATACATAGACATTTAATTACATGGTTACGACTTACATTGCAACGCGATGAACTTTTTTTTTTGCAAAGAAACCAATTATCTCACTATAGTCCACGGACCACCGAATTTCTAGCTCTATGTTCAGTACAGAGTGTGAATTAAGCCTAATCTCTTCTGTATTAGATCTCAAATAATTATTCACACTCTTTAGCATTGAAAACGACCATTCTGATGAGCAGTTTGACCCTGATGTACACAACAGGATCCGAAGGTTTTTTCCCACGTTTGTATACATGTCCATTAGGCCCTTTTCCAGGTTGAACTTGTACAATTTCGTGAAGGAATGTCTGTTACCCCCATAGCCTCAGTCGACGAAGAATTAGCTCGCACGTTAAGACACTCATTCTCCAAAGTTCCATCCAAATCCCCAGGATGGAAGGCTTCCAGGTTCCGTGCTCTCTCACTGATAGCTTGTGGTTACAACATATGTAGCTTCGTAAGAAAGTAAAGCTTTTAACTTTACTTCTCGTTAGCAGAGCAAGTCTTTGCAGATTTGCAATAAACCTGTTGATAATGACGTTGAATTAGGTAACTCTGAATCCTTCACTGCTGAAGAGTTCAACCTCGTTTCCCTTTATTTCGTTGATCTGGACTTTTCATTCACCTTTCCTTTTAGTGTCGTATGCATAAGTATCTTCACCGCAACTTTCGGTTGATAATGATCCAAGGTACGGAAGTTATTAATATCTTATAGATATCCTATAAAGAACTCGGAATGTTCAGTAATCCTAACCAGTTCGATGTTCACAGATTGTAGTGATTTACTCATTCTGTTGAATCATTCCAGAATGTTTTTCCACAGCAGGGTCAGGAAGCACGTTTCCAGAGAGTCGAGTGCATTAAGGAGCCCTGAAGCCTGAAAACGCGTATCTGGTTTTTAATATGTGTCACTGGGGATTATCTGAAGATCTAACATGATATCATCCCAGAAAAAACAGAGATTTTCGCAGGCATCTTATCAAGAAAACCATCTTGTCTGAGAAAGGCTCTTCACAACTGTTGAATTTGACTTCGGTTACGATAGCAAAACTTATCTCCTGTTTGTCGAGGCAGAGAAATGTTGCACGATTCCTGAAAAGTACCTAAGAAAGATATCTTGGCCTCGTAGCACTAGGCAGTGTATGCTTCTTGTTTAAGGCCACAGTTTGATATAAATTTTAGAATGCGTTCGACAGGAGATACCTTTGCAGACACATATCGTACAATGAACAAAAGTTCAATCACGGGGAGATATACAGGGTCGAATCTACACAGATTGATAAATACTTGCCCTAATGACCTCGATGTGTCGATGGGCCTCTAAACCACAATAATAATAAATACTTTGCATGCTTTGTCTCAGTCACTATTGTGATTATGACATTTTTTGCCAAGATATTTAAATTTTCTTCGCATATTCTGGACGAGAGATATGATGTTGTACCCCACCCTTTGTCTACGTGGTATTTTATGTGTGTCCAGAAAAGAGTAGAATTTAGCAAAGCTCAAGTTCAAATTGTCTGTAACACAATACTGATTATATAAGTAACTGCCACTAAAACCTGACTCATTATTCATTCAAAGAAAAACGACCAACAATAATACGTAATATAGTTAGTCTAAAACATATACTAACATTAGTAAGGGACACAACACCAGAAAGTAGATATTGAGCTGAAGCAATCTATGGTAAACATCTCCTTAAAGAGATACATATCACATTCTATAACGAATGGTGATAAAGCGTATATAAAAATAAGAAGTTAATATAGTAAAAATCAAGACGCTAATTAAAGTAGAGATACATCAATACTAGCATTAATAATCAAAAGAAGTAACATCAGATAACTGTCTTCTTAATGAGACGCAAATATTGATAATACGAGAAAAAAAGAGTTATAGTTAAAAATAGTATTTGAGGACAATTGGTTGCAGCTACAAAACTAGGACACTTCTACATATATTTTAAATCAAATAACATGGAATACTCCATCACAAGGGAGTTTAATGTTGAATATGTTTGACTGAAATTATGAAAATTCCAGGCACATGGAAGGGCAATTATCAGGCCTAATCCTAATCAGGAATGTCTATTTTAGTTAAATATAATTAGTGACTTCTTAGGAACCAGGACATACACTACATCCCGAGAGAGAGGGGGAGATAGTGAGAGGGCGGGAGAGGGAGAGAGCGGGAGAGGGAGAGAGAGTTAAATTACATGACAGTGTTCTAGAGCCCTAATAGCATCTGAAGGCGGCCAGGCACTTATACTAAGGGTAGAGAACCAGTCACAAAACCTGTTAACTCTGACCCACACAAATAGTATAACTCACAAGGGGAAAAGTTAAAAAGCCTATAAAGCTTTATGAAACACGAGTTACCTAATTAGGTCGTTTTTCATAGTCTTGCATCTCTCGTACGTCTCAGACATGTATTATTGTACAATAGTGAACATTACTAAAATTATCTAAGTCAAGAGGAGCACCAAGCAGTCCCCCAGGGTTATATTAACCCAAAGGATTGTTAGGCAACTAATTGAAGTCATAATAACAAACTCTAACCACAACATTAAACGGTTTGAATATTTACTCAAGGATACCAACCCAAAAGGTGTCCATACACTCCCGTCATGAATAATATTAATGTTTACAGGAACAGTTGAACAAATTTGCATTTACGTTTAATCCCAGCAGGTATTCAGAGCAAGACAATTACGAATGTTCTTATGTCTTATATAAAGTGGTTATGAATAAATATATTATATTAACCCTATGTTGGGGCTAACAAAAAGTTTAATTGATATTAATATTACTCAAGTCATCTATCTTCTGCATTGTTTATGAGTGACTGCGGGATCCACCATGGCTATGGGGCTTCTGGACGGGCAGCAGCAGACAAGCACGGATTCAAAGTGTGTGTGAATGTGTACAGTTTTATTTTGTTGCACTCGTATTTATATATGCAATCTAAATTAGTACAAGCTTAAGTTATATGAGGGGAAGGTCTATATTGCTTGAGCGTGTTCTGGAAAGAACGACCAAGGCTTCGGGCCTTAATGCACAGGCTGGTGCGTATCAGTTGCTCGACAGACAAGAGGCATGCCTTACAATTAGGCTGTTCAACATGAAAATACAATTGGTTGGAGAAGGACGTGAGTGATCAAGCAGGAGTGGTAGCATCAGAGAACTGGTGAGTCAAAAGCAATTTCATAATGTGGTAGAGTGACTGTTATATTTCAGTATTTATACCAATAGACTGAGTTTTAATTCAAAGGGCTAAAAGAGTTTAGCACACTACAGATATCCTTCTCTTTTAATTTCCTTCCGGGAAAGGAGGTGGGTGAGAACAGCCAACAGTGGAGTAGAATCATCCGGACATCTCTTCTCACATGTGCGCTGCGTGAGGAAGCTGATGGGAGAGTCTGGGTGGGTGAGGTATCTTGTATAGTCTCTTGCATTTATTGTCGGTGTCAAGAAGACTACTGGCTGATCAACAACAGGGTTTACAAGAGAATGGAGGAGAAGGATGTCTAATCTTACTGTATAATATACGAGTTCCCGTAAAATGTAAAGAATATTTAATGAATAAGAACTATATGATGGTCGATAGACTTCAAGCTGTTTAGTAGAAATTAGCAATCAGTTAAAAGTAAAGAGAGAAAGGATAATGGTAATACAGAACGTCGGAGTCAAAAACATCTGTCAGGCTAGGTACCACCCCACTAAGATGTGCAGTTATCCTGTCGGCAGCAGAGCTAAGAGGGATATTTTGACATACAGCTTTGTCGTTCACAGCAACATAAACAGGCAGACGACCTCGGTTCTAAGCCACGGCCACCTTATACCAGGATTTCCGCAGACGCTGAAAGAAAAGCTTACACCTTTCAGAATATGAGTATTCCCCGCATCCCCAACCAGTTGATAAACGTACCAAATCGCCAACAGGGGATGAGTGTCCTCCAATTGTGGAGTCATAAAAATACCTTTAGATCCTACCCCTTGATTTTGAGGGAAAATTATTTTCCTCCCCTTTGTGTTTTTTTTTGCCAGCCATGTAAACCTTGTTGAATAGTAAAGTGCTACACATGTTATCGTCTTTTTAGGCGATAAATGAAATCTTTACAATAAGTGTCATCGTGTGGATGTTGGGCAGTGAAAAAAAGGATTTGTGAATAGTACAGAAGACACTTATACTTGGAGGGATGGTATAAGAAAATATAGGAAAAACCTTCATTGATGCGCGAAAGAGCATCAGCAAGCAACAAAATTGTCTTTCCCCGACACATGTTTAGTATGAATCTTGAACTGAAACAGTTTTAATAATCATCTCCCTATTTTCCCTAGTTGTTTAGGTTATTAAATAACCAAAATAATGTCTGTTGTTGTCACGTTCCTCAAGCTAGTCAGCAAACTTTTATATACCAAAGATACAAGCGAACCATCTATTTTCTTACGCGTTGTATCTTTTCTGAGCATTAGTCAAGAATTTACTAGCAAATACCACAGGTAAAAAGCCCTCAGGGTGACGTTGACATAAAACCGCTTGAAGGCCATAGGACGAGGCGTCGACCTTGCGTTCGAAGGGTAAAGAGAAGTCGGGAATTTGGAGAGCTTTAGTAGAAATTAAGTTTTGCTTTAAGCTAGAAAAGGCTTTACTTTGATAATTTACCCACACAAATTAAACTCAATTTATTTCTTCAAAAGTTTAATAGTTGCAGCCAACACAGAGTAGGAAGGAATAAACCTTGCGTAACAAGTACACATACTGACAAAGCTCCTCACATTCCACGTACCAATCCATTATCTATCTCATGACTCCCCCAGAGATGTCACAACCCGGAGATCCAATTGTAGGACTATTTTATTTCCGGAATATTTTACCCTAGGAACAGGCACGCCAAAATGAATGGGAATTGTTTTTACGGTGAGAGTTCATCACGCCCAAGCCCAAACCCCAAGCTGGAAAACCACTCCTATTGGCTGTCCAAGACTGCTTATTAAATATATTTGCAACTATCCCTCAGGTCTGAAGGCTGTATCCTCTATCCACAACTTGAGGACGTGCTGTGCCGTGGATAATAGGGACCCACGAAACAGTTACAAGATTACACATTCTTATTATGGGAAGGACATTTTGTCAATAATGTATACATATTTAGGAACCGAAAGTTAAATTATCTCCTTTTCCTGTGGGGCGTCAACAAGATGAAATAAGAGAGTTGCCAGGCTAACATTCAGGTGGAGAAACGAAGAAGCTTCTAGTACCTTCTTCAAAGTTAGAATTTGTCACGTTCTCATTGGTGCAAATTCAAACAAAGTGAAGAGGGGTTTGGATGTAATGACTGGTACGTAGTGGCCCAACCAAGGTATTAAGTACGGTTGGCCGAGCATACTGAGCATTCTTGAAAAAAAAAACCCCAGCAGGACTTAGCGCAATTTGCAGACGATCGTGGGAGGACTTTGTTTACAATTTAGTAAATACAAACCTATTGGCAAGCAAGTTCCCACAGACTGCTCAACTTAAGTGACTAAAATAATTTAGAGGAATTATGACTATAATCTGCTACTAGCACACTAGCCAAAATTGGAAAGGAGTTCAGAAAAAATTACAGTTGCATTTTCTATTAATAGCAGTCATCCATAATGTTTCACTCATAAAAAGGATGTGGGAATTGTTGTGCGTATATTCCAAGCTTTATTTTGAATTTAAAGATAAATTTCATGGTCAACTAAGGTCCAAATGGATAATTTTATGTTTTGCATGGATTCAGTGTAGATCTATCCAATGAAACTAAATTTGATACAATGTAGATATATGGAAACCTTTCAATTAATATCTTAAATGTAATATAACATGTAAATGTATTGTCAAATGACACGCAAATTTCGGATTATCTCGAATTGTTTTCAGTGTATAATCAAACTAGCTTAACAATCAATCGAATGTGTTGATTCTAACGCATGTTCACAGTTTTTATTTACATTTTCATCAATTTAAGATTTATCCGGCCATGGGAGACGAAGAATACTGTATATGACGCTAGTATGATGAATAAGTGTTGCAGCAGTAGGTGGCATCACATCCACACAAGAAAGTACACTTGAGATGTTTTATGAAACGTGAATATCAGCCCGTCCCGCACTTGGACTTACATTTACAATTGACATGCCCCAGACACGAATCAGGAATTGAGGAAAGCCTTGTCCACACTGGTTTCAACCAAACCAATTCCTTCTTCCAGGCCAGAGTATCAATGAGAGATGCAACATTTATATGCTCCTCGTTTGTCTGTAGTCATATTTTCACCTGGTAATTCAGCACATGCAGTGTGAAGCTACAATGTATATTTTGTTGGGGGTAATAATTCAAGAGCTGTCTTCGTCTTATTAAAGAGTAGAAGCCTGCAATGGTTAACGGTTGGTTGTTCTAGTGTTCTTTATAAATGACATACGAACTTTTCAATTGGTTCAAGATTTCCGTTCCATCCAATAATATTTACAAAATATGTGTATCTCTCAAAATTTTCCCGACAGGTCTTCTTCCCTGGAACTTTAAAGGCTGATGTTGTCTCTTAACTTGTCAGAGCATGAAAACTGAGCAGGTTATCCTTCACAAGTTGAGATAGTCTCTGCAATACTAAATGTAAATGGTAGCATTTGCGTTGTTTTGTTGTTCTAGCTATCATCCACACTTCAGAGGTCTTTGCACATATACAATTCAACAGTAGCAACATTACATCAGTATCCATACATATACTTATTCTTTCGTATCCACTGTCAACAGCTTATCATGAATGCAGAATAAACCTGATATCAGGCTCGTCATGATTTCCTATAAGCATGACAAACTGTTATCCATCGCTGTGGCTTCAGGGGTAACTGGTTGATGTCACTAAGATGATGACGTGTTCAGACACGTGTGGGTAGGGGTAGGAAAAGGTCGGCGAGAGTGTTTGAGCAACTTTAGTCACGGTGGAAAAGAAGGATGTTCCGGCAATGTGAGTCACGGTGGAACATGAGAAAGTCCCGGCAACGTGAGTCGTGGTGGAACACGAGGAAGTCCCAAGGTGGGGTGGTAGGGTGATTGACCCGGCAACGTGAGTTGTGGTGGAACAGAAGGATGTCCTGGCAACGTGAGTCACGGTGGAACATGAGGAAGTTCCAGCAACGTGAGTCACGGTTGGAGGTAGGGTAATAGTGGGTAGATAGAGGGTTAAAACAATATTGCTCCTTCGTAATATAAGACAATTCAATATTTCTTTCAAACAAGAGGGACACCCAGTTTGAGTAGCCACTCTCCGACTGGCCTATGAACTACAAATCACCGTATTAATTACATTCGTCACGGATGGCTTAGAGAAAATGAAGTGTGGAGCGGTCCAAGCAGTAAAGAGGGTGGTTGGTGTGGCCTGTGAAGGTGCGGAGGAAAGATACAAGGGCCGACTGAACAGTGTGGCGCAACGCAGTCACAGCCGCATATTAGCATTCTCTGATTCACATTGAAGGGGAGAACGAGAGCAAATTCCAACACGTACCGACCAATTGGTCACACCTGATGATTTCGAATTTTAAAACAAACTGATTGTTGCATTTCGTGAAATTTCTGAAACAAATAAATACTTATTATTAATATTGGTGGATAAAAAAAGTATATTGGGTAACCAGATAAGTGTTTTTAGAGTTACGTGTGGAGACACTACTCTATTGAGGGCTGGGTGAGAGCTTCCCAAACCACTGTTTGACACTTGTCGCTTATCTGAGTAGGGCATTGAGACGTCGGTGGCACCCTCCAGGGTCGATGACATAATTCCCAAGCACTTGGATAAGAATATTGGTGACAACGGTAAGTCTGTCGTAGAAGGACTGCACCAGCTTCCGGAAGTGGTCTTTGATGGTAGGCATATTCAAGTAACGATGCAGGGTCACATACCGAAAGTACCAAGATGCGTCCCCAATGATCCTCAGATACCTGCTTTGTAATGCTTGCATACTCCTCATAAACGTGTTCGTCAAGTGGCCCCAAGCAGGACACGCATAATCAAGAATCGGCCTGAGCAACTGCTTGTACAAAATCAGATCATTCCTTGTAGACAGGGCGCTACGCCTGTTAAGCAGTGTGCCTAGGATTCCCAAGCCTTTGCCTAGTCTTGTTAAGTCTCTCAGTGCAGTGTAATCGCAAGGGCAGTTTGGTGTCCAGCGTAAGTCCCAGTTACTTAGAACTTTTTGCCTATTTGATTTGCTCTCCAAACAGCAGAGTTGGGCTAGCCTGTAGAACATTCTTTTTCATGTGAATAGCACTACTGTGATCTTCTCCACGTTATTACTTATCCTCCAGGAGGTCAGCCACCCCTTTAATCTCGTCAGGTGTGCCTGGAGTCACCTTTCCACAAGCTGCCCATGACTCCACTACTAGAGCCGTGCCGTCCGAATATAGTGTCAAATAGGTGTCTGGGCCTTTAGGAATCTCGTTCACATACAGACTTAAGAACACTGGGCCCACTAGGGAACCCTGCACTACTCCAGTCCAAATGCTTCTGACTTGGGAAGTGGCGTTCCCAAAGGTAGTGGAGAAGGTGTGGTGGGATAGCTAAGATTATACAACCTTAACAAAGAAAAAGGGCAGTTTCAGGGAGAAGAGTTTGAAAAGGAGGCCTTCGTGCCAAACACAGTTGAAGGCCTTTTCCACGTGAAGAAAGACATCAGTCAGCCTGTTGAGGTTGAAGTTCCTTGTGACCTTCTCCACGAGCCGGATGAGTTGATAACGCGTAGCTTGTCTCTCCTGAAAGCCGAACTAATCGTCCATCAAGATGCCCGCCTCGCGGAGATGTCGGGTCAGTCTCGTCAATAGAAGTCTCTCGATCAACTTGCACAAAGAGTTGAGCAAGCTGATCAATCAGTAAGACAAAGCTATGGCCGGGTAGTTACCCAGTTTTTGAATCTGAGCACGTTAGCCTGATTCCTGAGCTTGGGGAAGTGACTAGGAGCAGGGCGGCGTTGAATAACTTCACGAGGAAGTTAGTCGCCTCCAAGGGCAGCTTTCTGAGGACCACGTTATTGATACCGTCACGTCCGGCGGCCTTGTTTAGTCTTAGAGCAGCTAACGCCCACGTTATCGCATCCAGGGCTTAGGTTCATTCAAGGGTCTGTAGGAGACCACACAAATAACCTGAGCCACGTGCACAATTGTCAATGGTTCTGAGGGGTCGTCAGTAGCTACAAATTGTGCCTATAAGTGCTCAGCGAGGGCATCGGCCTTCTACTGGTCGGAGTTGGCCACCCCGTTACGACCTAAAATAGGTGTCCTTGATGTGGTGACCCGTATTAAGTTCCTCGTCATGCACCACAGGGAGCTATCCTGCACGCACAGGCTCTCAATCTTGTCCTCCCAGACACTGTTCCAGTATTCTTGGATCATCTCGCGAACCACATGGACTTTGCGGCTACAGTTGGCCTTGTCTACCAGGTTCCTCATGATTTTCCAAGCCTTCCTCAGCCAATATGTCTCTCGGGCATGCCTCAGGAGAGAATCGGGTAAAGAAGCCTATGGCGTCCTCTTAGGACGGTATCTCAGCGTTAAAGCTTCGAGAGAAACTTTGATGGCGGAAGTTATGAACTCCGCAACGTATTCGATTTCTGCTGATGATTGAAAGGTAGGGGTGGGTCCCAACCTCTCTCTAAACACATTCGGAATCATGTTCAAGTCAGTGTGTTTAAAGTTGTTTTTTCGGGGTGGGGGGGGGGGGGGTTATGAAAGACAATGCGCGTCCCAGTTTCACAAGAAAAGTATTGTGATTCGAGTCTTGCTCAGCTAGAGACTTCAGCACTAACCGCCTTTTGATCCCTCTTGAGACAACTAAGTCGAGGACGTCCGGGAAACCAAGGGGATTTTGAGGGAAGTGGGTAGATGTGGGAAGGCCAAAAGCCACCATAACGTGCAGATCTATGAAGTTGCGAAGCAATTCGCCATGAGTACATATAATGCTTTAGCCCCATGAAGGATTCTTAGCATTGAAATCACTACCGATTAAAACAGGCGTGGTACAACGAAGGAGCACCTCCATGTCAAACCGGTGGTATGGAGAGAGGTATATGGAAATGAGACGCACTTGGCCGATAGATGTCACCAGTTGGGTAGACGTTGCTTCCATGTGTTGGAGAGGAGGAAGTGAGATGGCGTGATGGTCAAGGCCCCTTCGGACCAGGACTGCCGTCCCACCCCTTACCACATCCTCCGCTCGTTTGCTCCGATGGTAGATGGACTCTGTCAACGAGAACCTCATTGCGGAGCGCAAGTGGGTTTCTACCAACAGCAATACGTCGACACGATGATTTTACAGCATACTTTCAAGCTCAGCCTTCTTCCTCGTGACACTATTAACGTTCCAGAGTGCTACTGTGATCTTCTTTAGTACTGGCGGTCCTCTCAATGGGCTTACAGCCATGAGAGACCAGTAAGAGGATGATGTGTTCCATGACCAGATGCCCACGGTTACAGCTCGGCCATTCCTGGACCTTCCTAAAGAGACTTTATGAAATGTCCTATGGATTCATTCCCGGAATGTCCTTGAGTATCTCAATGCAATATTTGAGCTCTGCACTTTCACTCTCTAGGGTAGGTGTGGGGATGGCAAGGGTAAATGGGGTAGGAGTGGGAGTGATAGGAAAGAGTTGGGGTGCGAATGGGTTGGGTTAGGGTAGCAGGGTTCGGGGGAGAGGGAAAATAATTTTGAGATCAAAAGGCGAGCGGTCTTAGATTGTTCCTTAAATGAGAGGAAAGAAATGGATGTCACTGGTTCTGGTAAGATAGCTTTGGCAGGTGCCTCAGCCTGAGTTGGAGGTGTTAGTCTCCCTGACAATATACTGGTGAAAGATTGCACGAGCGGTTTCAGTGTTGGAGCTGACTATGATACACATTTTCAGATCACATTAGCATGCTTTGTTACACCCTGAAGTGGAGCACATGAGCAAGTTCCAACACGTACCGACCAATTGGTCACACCGTGGGGTTTCAGAAACTATGACCTGCCTATGGCACACAGACACAGACAAAAGGCGTGCTCCGATGCTTCCAGAAGGGGAGCACGAGAGCAAGTTCCAACACGTACCGACCAATTGGTCACACCGTGTGGTTCGCAAAAATTAAAAACGGGTTGTCGCGTTTCGCGAAGATCTGGAACAAAGAAACAGAGATTACATAATATTAGTAATATTAGGGTAAAAAGGGGGTAAGAAATTGAGAAACCGAATAAGGTTTTTTTTAGAGTTACGTGCGGAGACACTACTCTATGGGGGGCTGGGTGAGAGCCTCCCAAACCACTGTTGACACATCTCGCTTATCCGAGCAGGGCTTTGGGACGTCGATGACACCCACCAGGGTCGATGACGTAGTTCCCAAGCCCCTGGATAAGAGGATTGGTGGCACCGGGAAGTATGGCGTAGAAGGACTGAGCCAGTTTCCGGAAGTGGTCCTTGATGGTAGGCATATCCAGGTCGCGATGAAGAGTCTCATTCCGGACATACCAAGGTACGCCCACAATGATCCTCAGACACACGCTCTGGAAAGCCTGCATCCTCCTCATATACGTGTCCGCCAGGTGACCCCAAGCGGGACACGCATAGTCGAGGATCGGCCTGAACATCTGCTTGTACAGCGTCAGACCGTTCCTTGTAGACAGGGCGCTACGCCTGTTAAGCAGTGGGCCTAGTACTCCCAGCCTTTGCCTCGCCTTGTTGAGTCTTTCATTACAGTGTCGTCTCCAGGTCAGTTTTGTGTCCAGCGTAAGTCCCAGGTACTTAACACTTTCCGCCCATCTGATCTGTTCTCCAAACAGCCGGAGTGGGGCTGGACTGTAGTACTTTCTTTTCCATGTGAAGAGCATTGCAGTGCTCTTCTCCACGTTAATACTTGTTCTCCAGGTAGTCAGCCACCCCTCCAACTGCGTCAGGTGCGTCTGGAGTCGCCTCTCCACCAGCTGCCCTCGCCACGACTCTGCTACTAGAGCCGTGTCGTCCACATACAGAGCCAACTCAGTGCCTGGGGATTTTTGAATGTCGTTCACGTAGAGTCTGAAGAGCAGTGGGCCCACCATGGAACCCTGGGCACTCCAGCCCGGATGCTTCTAACTTGGGAGGTGGCGTTCCCAAAGGTAGTGGAAAAGTTATGATGGGAAAGATAAGATGGAACAAACTTAACTAGGTAGAAGGGCAGGTTCAGGGAGAGGAGTTTGAAAAGGAGACCCTTGTGCCAATCACGGTCGAAGGCCTTTGCCACGTCAAGAAAGACAGCACCAGTCAGCCTGTTGATGTTGAAGTTCCTCGTAACCTGCTCCACGAGCCGGACAAGTTGATGAAACGTAGCGTGTCCCACCCGAAAGCTGAACTGCTCGTCCACCAAGATGCCTCCCTCACGAAAATGTCGGGTCAGTCTCGTCAGTATTAGTCTCTCGAATAACTTGCCCAGACAGTCGAGCAAGCTGATCGGTCGGTAGGACGAAGCTAGGGCAGGGTCCTTACCCGGTTTATGAAAGCAGAGGACGTTGGCATGCTTCCAGAGCTCGGGGAAGTGACTCAGGAACAGGACGTCGTTGAATAACTCCACAAGGAAGTTAATCGCCTCTAAGGGCAGCTTTCTGAGGACTGCGTTACTGATACTGTCGGATCCGGGGGCCTTGTTTTGTCTTAGAGCGGCTATCGCCCGTGACATTTCTGTCACCTCCATGGGTTCGGGTTCATCCAAGGGTCTGTACGAGACCACACTGATGACCGGCGTCACGTGCGCAACGTGCACCGGGTCTGACGGGTTGTCAGTCGGTACAAATTGCGCCTCTTAGTGCTCAGCGAGAGCATCGGCCTTCTCCTGGTCGGAGTTGGCCACCCCGTTGCGACTCACAATAGGCGGCCTTGGTGCGGGGACCCGCATCAAGTTCCTCGTCATTTGCCACAAGGACCTGTCCTGCACGCACAGGCTCTCAATTTTGTCCTCCCAGACACTGTTCCGGTATTCTTGGACCATCTCCCGAACCGCATGGACTTTGCGGCTCCAGTTGGCCTTGTCTACCGGGTCCCTCGAGATTTGCCAAGCCTTCCTCAGTCGATTTTTCTCCCGGACGTGCCTGAGGATAGAATCGGGCAAAGAAGCCTGTGGCGCCCTCTTAGGACGGTGCCTCGGCGTCGAAGCTTCAAGCGACCCCTTGATGGTGGAACTTAAGAGCCACGCTCCGCGATCGATTTCTGCTGCTGTTCGAAAGGTACGGGTGGGTCCCAACCTCTCTCTCAACACATTCGTAAACCGGTCCCAGTCAGTGCGCTTTAGGTCGGGTTTTTCGGGGGGGTCTATGAAGGACACGACGCGTCCCACGTTCACAAGAACGGGGTTGTGATCCGAGTCTAGCACAGCTAGAGACATCAGCACTAACCGCTATCTGATCCCTCTGGAGACAACGAAGTCTAGGACGTCCGGGAGATAGCCGGGATTGAAAGGGAAGTGGGTAGGGGTCGGAGGCCCGGAAACCACCAGGCCGTGTAGATCTATGACATCGCGGAGCAATCCGCCGCGAGCGCACATAATCCTAGAGCCCCATGAAGGGTGCTTAGCGTTGAAGTCACCACCGATTAAAACAGACGTGGTACCTCGAAGCAGCACCGCCATGTCAGCCCTCGTAGCCTGGTCGAACCGGCGGTAGGGAGGGAAATAAATGGAAATGAGACGCACTGAGCCGCTCGAGGTCACCAGTTGGATAGCCGTTGCTTCCATGTGTTGGAGGGGAGGAAGTAAGATGACGTGGTGGTCAAGGCCCTTCGGACTAGAACCGCCGTCCCGCCCCTTCCCACATCCCCCGCTCGGTCACTACGATGGCAGATAAACTCTGATAACGAGAACCTCATTGCGGAGCGCAAGTGGGTTTCTCCCAGCAGCATCACATCGACACGATGCTTTGCCAGGAAACTTTCAAGCTCAGCCTTCTTCCCCGCGACTCCGTTGGCGTTCCAGAGTGTGACCGTGAGCTCCTTCAGCACTGGTGGTCCTCTATTCGGGTGTGCAGCCATTAGAAACCAGGCAGAGGGTGATGTGCTCCATGACCAGGTGGCCACGGTTACTCCTCGGAGACTCCTGGACCTTCCTCAAGAGACTCGATGAAAAGTCCCATGGATCCAGTCCCGGAATACCCTTGAGTAGCTCAATGCAAATTTTGAGCTTTTCCGAATCATCCTCGGGTGTGGGAAATGGGTTGGGAGGTGGGGGTGACAGGGTTAACAGGGTTAGGAGTTGAGAGTGGTAGGAAAGGGTTGTAAGGGTGCAAGGGAGCAGGGGTAGAGGGGGTTTTAGTTAGGGCGAGTAACAGTCTCAGGCGGGCCTTCGACTGAAAGGATCTAACCGGATACTACCGGTTTGGGTATGGTGGCTTTGGCAGGTGCCTCGGCCTGAGGTGGAGGGTTTGGTCCCTTTGACAGAACACTGGTGAACGATTGTACCAGTGGCTTTGGTGTTGAAGCTGGAGTCACTGTCGCCCTCCGTCCCGCAACGTGCCCCGAGGGCTTCTGGCCTTCACTTAGCCCATCCGTCCTCCCTTCTTCAGGCTTGGAGACCCGCACATTCCCTGCCGCCCGCAAGGACTTTTACGTGGGACAGCCCCGCCACGCCGAGGAATGGGCTCCTGAGCAGTGCAGGCACTTCGGGGAGATCGTCTCTCCTCGGGCACCCGCCCCTCTCGTGGTCACCACCACAGAACCCACATCTATGGTTAGCGCGGCAATCCCTCCGCACATCACCAAACCGGAAACAGTTCTTGCACTGAACCGGGCCTTCTGGAGACTTGTACTTCTCCACCCTGACGCGGAGCCCACACAGGACTGTTATGGAGTACAGCCTTGCGGTGTGGTCCCCGGGCGACAGAGAGACAACGTAGTTCGGCAACCGCTGCCTTTCTCCGGACTTCTGATCCCGCTTCCATTGGGAGAGTATCTGTGTGATGGATTTCACGAGGAAGCCCATCTCCACTAGCTCCTCCTGGATGTCGTCAGGGTTTGTCCGTGTCAGGAGTCCCTTCACCACGACCCTGACCAGTCGCTCCCGTCCCAGCTCGTAGGACCAATGCTGGATCCCCAAGCTCGGCAAGAAATTCTGGAGGGCGCGGTAATCCTCCTCCGACCCGCACTGGAGGCGCACTCGGTCCCCCGGCTGCCTGACCACCTCTACAGGCTCTAGAACCTTGGACCAGATGGACCTCGCCAATTTGGAGTAGCCCTCCACATCACACAATATGATGGGAGAGATCTTCCCCTTCGCTCTGCCAGCCAGCCCAGAGCCACTAGTACCAGGCTGGGGTGAGGCACGGCTTGCGTCGTTACCCACAGGTTTCCGCCACTTCCCACCTTTACCCAGCGCTGGCGCACCCTGGCCCGGGCCACAGCTGGCCTCGCTCTCGTCACCAGAGCTGCCGCCTAAATGGTTAGTGTTGCCCTCCAGCAGCTTCCTGGTGTTGCCGGCCTTCCCCCTTCGGCGGGGTCTTACAGTCCGAAATCCTTCAGACTCATCATCGGACCCCTGGCTCGACTCATCACGCATCAACGGGAGGTCTGGTCCTGAAGACAGTCCCTCCACGTCCACGGACTCGCACGAGCTGTCAACACGCGCGAAGCGTGCGACCCGGTCTTCAGAGTCTGAAGAAAATTCAGCCGGGCGTTTCTTACCTACCGACACCCCTTGGCGGGAGGTGTCGGAGTTGATGCGGGTTTTTGAGACCCTTATGATAGCGCTTACGTCGGTGCCGCTTACAGCGGACTTTACTTGTGGAGGACGGCCAGGCTCCCCCTGGTCAGGGCTTATGTTGGCACCGTTAAGTTTCCACCCATCGTGCTGGCGGAAGCTTTCGCCATCCACCCCTGTTAGCGGGCTGTCGGCCCTAAAAAGGGCCTCTAGAACAGTTTGGCCATCAGCGGCACGCTCACCTCCTGTAGTCGGAGGGGCCCCGCTGGGTTCGCCCGCATCGGCATTACTGCCGATGCTTTGAAGGGGGCCAGCACTGTCCTTCAAGCCAAGGCCCGAGGGTGCAGTGCCGGAAGCCCCGGTGGATCTGCCAGTGGCACGCGCGCCTCCAGTAGCTAGAGGGGCACCGCTGGCTTCACCTTGGCCATCTGCACCCACCTCACCGGTAGTTGGCGAGGTCACGCTG